>MPNW01000813.1:7628-24029 GCA_011800805.1 Hirudo medicinalis | reverse complement strand
GCCGAGCAAAACCAGTCTGGACGTCTCGCTGGCTAACATCAACAACAACACGAATAACAAAGCTCCACAACAGCCACAACAAGGTTCTAAATCCAGCAAAGATCGAAGAAAGTTTACAACAATAATAATAATAATAATAATAATAATAACAATAACAAAAACAATAATAACTACATTCATCCTTGTAATTGCAATGTAACTAACAATAGTACCTTCTGCTGTAATGTAATGTTAATATAAGTTAACGCTAATTTTACAACCAAATAAATCGTCAAGATGATGATGCCGTCAAAATAATCGGTCTTAACTTGTGGTCCAATGCCGCTCGGTTTGAAAATCGCCTGTCCTTGGAAAAGGTTGTGATTATGATTACCATGTACCTAGGATAGGGGAAGTGTGGCCCTGGACTACAACGTCGGCGATGGAGTGAAAACATTGGTGGAGGAGAGAAAACCCTTCAACGATGGGGCTTACCACAATGTTGCATTCAAGAGAAGTGGTGGATCGGCCACTCTCAGAGTGGATGACCTGTCTACTCAGGACATGACTGGTTGGTTATGAATATTTATGAGGTTGAATATCAATATCAATATTTATTTGTAGATGCATGGATGGTTTATTACAATGCCATAGTTGTGCAGTATTATATTCTCAGTTATCGCCATCACAATTTATTAATTGTTGTTGTTATTATTATTATTATTGTTGTTGTTGTTGTTGTTGTTGTTGTTGTTGTTGTTGTTGTTGTTGTTGTTGTTGTTGTTGTGCTGTTGTGTTGTTGTATTGTTGTTGTTGTTATTGTTGTAAGTCAAAATAATAGCAGACCGGGAGCCTCATAAATCGACTTCATTAGATGCCTCTGAAGATGAAAGTGAAGATAGCAACAACTGCCTCTCAATTTAACGATTATATTTCTATTCACATTGTTGATCATTTATCCTTATTATTTATATAAATATGTGCAATTGAATATTTATTAATAAATTATGTTCACGAAACAAATTTTCAGCAAATACAGAAATATTAATTTGATTAATAATTTAATTTCCCCAAATTTCAAGTAATGTAATTACATTCCACTCCTCATCTCATCAAACACAATCCTGAGCAGATCATCCTATCCGATTTTAGGATTAATTCCATCAAATTCTTGCGAAAATTTTATCATTTCTCAATTAAAATAAATAATTTTAGTAATTGTATTTTCATTTATTTATTTTGCAAGAACAAATTTATATTATTCTAAATAATGTTTATTTCTGAACAATTATTTTTAAAAATATAACGTAATAAAACATCTAGGAACTATGTACATATTTATTCCGTAAAAAATAAGGAAATCCAGTGAGGCGTGAATAGATCCCAGTTGTTCAACCAACCGTGCAGTTGATTGTTCGATTTCAATCAGGAATCAATCCTCGATCAATCACTTCAATCATCCCGATCCTTTCTCACCACATCATCGATCAATCATATAAATAAATTTATTAATAAAAACTCTAAGCACAATCAAATTATATTTTGTATCATCTCTTATTATTGTAACTTATTAATTACGAATAATATTATAATTTTTATAATAATTAATTTATTATAATGATGATAATAGAATTAACTTTATTAATTATAATACACAATTACTATATTAATATCTCCATATGTTATTATTATCATTATTATTGATGTTTTTGTCGCTGTTATTATTATTATTATTATTATTATTACTCATAATAATAATTATAGTTACTAATTCACAAACGTAAACAAAACATCACCCCTAGTTGAACCCACAAATTATCATCAATTTGATTCAATTTAATTCAATTTAAAGATCCGCATCACTTAATTCCAGCGCAACAGTTTCCATTCGGTGAATTGGAGTGGTTGCTGGGTGCATTGAGTGAGTGAATAAGTTAGTTGGTACGAATGCATGGGTGTATGAATGCATGAACTGGTAATGGATGCATGAACGGGTGAATGGATGCATGGACGGTGAATGGGTGCATCGACGGGTGAATGGATAGATGAATGAGGAATGAATTCAACTCCAGCTGGAGAATGTGCATCGATTTTTCCTCTTGCAACTGATAAACATCCAATCTGTCTGGAAAGACCGCCGGGCGCCGCTTTCGCTTTCCTGACGGGAATTTCTTAAACGGCTATAAATAGACTGAAGTCTCTTTGCTCCTTGGGTGGGTTTTGTTCTGATGGGTTGATGGATTATGTGGATGATTTAAGAGGAAAGAAGGAAGATTTGGAAACGAATAAACTCTCATGGTTGTTTATGACGGCGTCAGCGAAGACGATGATGACGACGATGATGATGAAGGTGAAGGTGATTATGACAACCATGATTATGATGATGAAGGTGATGATGATTATGACAACGATGATGATGATGATGATGAAGGTGATGATGATTATGACAACGATGATGATCATCATGAAGGTGATGATGATTATGACAACGATGATGATGATCATGAAGGTGATGATGATTATGACAACGATGATGACGATGATGAAGGTGATGGTGATGGTGGTGGGGATATATTTACATTGGCCTAAAATAATGAAGAAATTCACAACAACAACAACACAACAGCAATAGCTACAAACATCATCGCTAATACAACAAAAGGATAATATAACAATAACAAGTTTGAATAAATGCATCATATAGCAATGCAGCAACAACAGTCTTAGGATTTTTATTTTTTATCATTATTCTTGTTATTATTATTATTATTATTGTTATTATTGTTATTATTGTTATTATTGTTATTATTGATATTATTGTTGTTATTGTTATTATTATTATTATTATTCTTGTTATTATTATTATTATTATTATTATTATTATTATTGTTGTTGTTGTTATTATTGTTATTATTGTTATTATTGTTATTATTGATATTATTGTTGTTATTGTTATTATTATTATTATTGTTGTTATTGTTATTATTATTATTATTATTATTGTTATTATTGTTATTATTGATATTATTGTTGTTATTGTTGTTATTATTATTATTGTTATTATTGTTATTATTGATATTAGTATTATTATTATTATTATTGTTATTATTATTGTTATTATTGATATTATTGATATTATTGTTGTTATTGTTGTTATTATTATTATTATTATTATTATTATTATTATTATTATTGATTTTATTATTATTATTATTGTTGTTATTATTGTTATTATTGATATTATTGATGTTATTGTTGTTATTGTTATTATTATTATTATTATTGTTATTATTGTTATTATTGATATTATTGATATTATTATTATTATTATTATTATTATTTTTATTGTTATTATTGATATTATTGATATTATTATTATTATTATTATTTTTATTGTTATTATTGATATTATTGATATTATTATTATTATTATTATTATTATTATTATTATTGTTATTATTGATATTATTGATATTATTATTATTGTTATTATTGTTATTATTGTTATTATTATTATTGATATTATTATTATTATTATTATTTTTATTGTTATTATTGATATTATTGATATTATTATTATTATTATTATTATTATTATTTTNATTGATATTATTATTATTATTATTATTTTTATTGTTATTATTGATATTATTATTATTTTTATTGTTATTATTATTATTATTATTATTATTATTATTACTTATTTCATCGCTCGAATAGCCTCACAATGTTGCATTTTGAAGGCTTAAAGACCGGTTGCTGCAGTTGTTGGATGAACACGTGATGACTCATCCTTATCATATCATATTGCTCCCCATCACATCCACCACCTTCTTTATCGAGGTCTCATCATTACTAACATAACATGAATGTCACTATCATCATCACCATCATCATCCTCGTCGTCGTAGCGTCACCATAATCATCACCATCATCATCACCATCATCATCATCATCGTCACCTTCTAATCGTGGAGCAATCAAAATTCTCGGACTGCGGAAGGACCACCTTTGATGCTTCGTTTGCACTTTATTCGTACCCCGTGGTTTCGAGGACGACGATGGTGGATCGTGTTGATGATGATGATGATGGTGATGACGACGACGACGACGACGACGATGATGATGATGACGACGATGACGATATGATGACGATGACGATGACGATGCTGCTGCTGCTGCTGATGATGATGATGATGATGATGATGACTGCGGTGACGATGATAATGATGGCGATGATCATGTTCGTGATGAAATGAATGGAGTTGTTAACTGACAAACGTGTGCCTTCATTCCTCCAACTCTTCCCCAGTTTATTGTTATTTCATTCCGCAATAATCAGATAAAACTCCAACTACTTTCATACATCGTCCATCATCCCGTTATCCGCTCAAATATTCTGTCCATCAATTCATCCTTCCATTCCTTCATCCATCCATCCATCCATTCATTCATTTATCCGTTCATTCTTTCATGCATCCATCCATTCATTCATTCATTCATCCACATATTCGTCCATTCATCTGTCCATCCATTCATCCATCCACTCTTCCAGCCATCAACAAGTTCTGGAAGAGATCTGACCTTTGAACTCACGTGTTCCAACGATATCTTCAATTCCTTATTCATAATTCCGTATTCATAATTTCTTATTCATAATTTCTTATTCATAATTTCTTATTCATAATTCCTTATTCATAATTCCTTATTCATATTTTTCTTATTCATAATTCCTTTCCGATTTTTAACAATCCTGGCTCCATCTGCCTTTTCAGTGGTCAAAGGACTCCTTGAAATTAATCAACTTCTATTTATAAACGGATCTTGTTTGTATTTGCTCTGTTCATTATTAGTCTTTGTCTCGAGCCTCGAGCGCAAGTTCGCTGCTTATCCAAGTTGGCACGGACGGGGCCTCGTTTGAGGGCCTCGATTACGGCAAGCTTCAAAGGGAGTTTTATGTTGTAGAACATGAGAGTTTTCAAGACGTCTGTTAGTAGAAATGCTATCCGGAGATTGCGGGGGGGTCTTGAACTTGTCTTGTAGAGCTTGGCTTCGGTCTTGGTTTGCATTCATGGCTTTGTTCGTCTTTGGTTCGGGAATTGGAGGCAAGAGATGCAATAAATTGTCTCAAGCAATGAAATGCATAGCAGACCAGGAAGAGATTTATGAAGATGCTAATACTGATGATGACGGTGATGATGATGATGATGGTGATGATGATGATTATGCAGGAAATGGCGAGTGATAATAACAATAATATTGGAAGTTGAGATGATGATCACGGTGCTACGACGACGTTGATGGCACTTGTTTGCATCACAAACATCATCCGATACTCTCACAAGTCACAGTGGACGTCAACCTGAGTTTGAATCTCAAAAATAAATTCGTGCAAAATGTCCACTTTCTGCTATTGATGGGTCCATAACCATGACAGCCCAGACACACCCACACTCCATCACAGGGATATCGTCATTACAATCATCATCATCAACGTCATCAAGATCATCATCGTCGTCGTCGTCGTGATCGTCATCATCGTCATCATCACTATCATCATCATCGTCATCACCACCACATTAATTACTACAAGGTCATACCTTTCTTTTCTAATTTGAATGCCTGGAAGTATTTTGTGCACCCGTTAACCCTTGGTTATCCCCTCACACCCCCCCCCCACAGTATCACTCACTCCTTCATCCCCGTAATTACAGTCTGAGGTTGCATTAGAAACTGGCGAGGATTTTAACTTCAAACTGATGCTTGTGCTGCACGTTAGTGTTTGTTTGTTTGTTATAATTTACTGTAATTACAAATTTACTGTAATTACAAATTACTGTAATTTATTACTATCGTTATCATCATCGCCACCATCATCGTCGTCGTCGTCGTCATAATCATGATCACCGTTGTTATTATTATTATCATCATCATCATTATTATTATTTTTTTTTTTATTATTATTATTATTATTATTATTATTGATAAATTTGTTACCAGTGTAAAACATTTGTACACGAAAAGCAGACAAAACAGGTCTGGCAGATGTTTCTCATCAGGCCGTCTCCTCCTCCTCCTCCTCATCATCATCAAGCATCATTAACATCATCATCAAGCATCATCGTCATCATCAACATCATCATTATTATCATCATCGTCATCAAGACATGGAAAAATCCGTGAGGTCACGGATGACTTGGCAGCCCAAAGTAAGAGATTTATATTGGAGCAGGTTCTAAACTTCCATGCTCCCGTCAGAACACATTCACTTTTCATTCAGTCGTTCTCTTTGTCTTGCTTCCTTCTTTAATCTTTCTTCCATCCGTGAGTGTCTATTTGGAGGTTCAATGCGGTTACTTCAATTTCTTGTTGCCTTCATAGTGATGGTGATGATGTTGTTCGAGAAAATGTGCAACTTTATTTTTTTTTTCGCCATTCTGATTATTCTCCATTATGATTTTTCTCCATATTCATGACAATCCATGACCAGGTTTCTATGCATAAGAAGGTGACGTTGATGTTGTTGTTGATGATGATGATGATGATGACGACGATGATGATGATGATGATGTGCTCACTGGTTACACTTGATATTTGTTGCCCATCATCATCTCAAGTTACAATTATATGTCCATACGTGAGTCTAAATGCGAGGAGGATGATTGACCTGAAGTCTAAATAATAATGTGTCGTAATATTTTCATAATTCATAAAATTATTAATTTAGATGAATGCTTTCGAATTCTTGGATAAGGTTAAAAATATTTTAGCCTCTTTTGTCACGTCGCATTGTCATATTGTCACACTGTCACATTGTCACGTTGTTACGTTGTTACGTTGACGTTCCAGTAGTTTGTAATCGATTTATAATTGTAAATGAGATTAAAAATGTGAAAATGTAATTATTTATTTATTAAAATTAAATCCTTTCAAAGTGGAACTTCATTTCAAGAATCTGTTATTGCATCTGAGCAAGCATCCCGTTAGGAATGACTCACAAACGATACAATATTAATTCAATAAAAAATATACCGATACAAACATCAATATAAAACATCGATACAAACATCGATACAACACATCGATACAAACATCGATTGTATATCGTCTCCATCTGAAGTACTAGAAGTACTCCGAAAGTACTTATCATGAACAAATACAGACGCATCCGAACATCAGATAAAGCTTTCATTTCTGACTTTCCTTCAATGAAACTTTTGAAAAGATGTATGACATCACCGATGCTCAATGTCATCAAGAGAGCTTCATATTAACATCCTCAACCAGCTATCGTCAGATTTAGTCCGAAGTCTGAGAGTTCGATCCCATGTCTCCTGGGAAGGAGATCCGGCTGTGATTGAACACTTCGGAGGCAAAGAATGTTGCGCATCATAAATTAGGAGAAGATGAGGAGTTAATGAATTGTCAGTGAATGATTCACGGCCGATGCCCGATGATCAAAGAATGCATTAATTAATTAATTTGTGAATTCCTTCCCTCAATCTCTCATTTAAATTTCAACCATTCACCGATCAGCTACTATGTGATTGAATCAATCACTCAATAATGCACCAATTCAACAGTTCAACAGTCAATAAATGCATGAATTTCAGCGGCCATGCATCGAATTGCCATTCTTATGTCATGCATGTCTTTCATGTTCTTATCAATGCATCGTGCTCGGACATTCACTGATCTTCCGTTCTTCTTCCTTCTTTTTTCTTTTCTTCCGTCCATCATCAATCTTCATTATTGCTCATCCTTGCTGTGTCTCCGAGATGATTATCAGATAATGGAAAGCTACCCATCGCAGGAACTGATGATGATGATGATGATGATGATGAAATTCATTTGTGATGATGACGATGACTGTCTTTATAAACTTTAGTTTATAAACTTGTTAAGTCAACAAGTATTCGTGGATCCAATTGTTGTGGCGTCCTAATTGCCATTATAATAACAAGACAGTGATGATTACGATGTGATGATAATAAACAGCTAATCATCATCATCAGCAGCAACAGCATAATCATCGTCGTCATCATCCTCGACGATAATAAGTGTAGGCATCATCATTCGGACTTACGCCACCATAAAGATTGTCTTATTTGAATTGAATTGAATTGAATCATCGTGAGCAACATCATCACATCGTCGTCGTCATCACCGTCATCGCCATCTTCATCGTCATCATCGCCGTCATCATCATCTTCTTCATCTTCTTCATCATCATCATCATCATCGTTAGACCAATGATGGCTAATCCGTGCATGGACCTCTCGACGGCTCGAGATTTGTTTGCGTGACGTCACTGGTCGTTGTCATGGTGACATGGTGGAATCAATGAACGCCCACGGTCACGAATCTCTGTTTGTTTCTCAGTCTCTTTAAGAGGCGTTAGTATTAATAGTATTATTACTATTATTATTATTATTATTATTATTATTATTATTATTGTTATTATTATTATTATTGTTATTATTATTAATATTATTATTATTATTGTTGTTGTTGTTGTTGTTATTGTTGTTATTATTATTGTTGTTATTATTGTTGCTATTATTATTATTACTATTATTATTATTATTATTATTATTATTATTATTATTATTATCATTATTATCATCTTAAATATTACTAATGTCGTTGTCGTTGTTGGCAGTAGTGTTGCGATTAAGTTGGCTATTCCAACCATTGATTGGTAATGATAATGATTATAAGTGTAGGCATCATCATCATCATCATTGCACATCATTCTTTTGAATGGAGAAAGTAGATGATGACAATATCAAAATGATGACGATGGTCGAGATGATGATGCTGGCTTAGACGGTGTGATTGAAATTAACGAGAAAACAATAAGGTGAGTGAGATGGTGGTGAAGTGGTGAGGGTAAAGCATAAAATCAGCTCTGGAATGTTTATGGTCTCTTACAAAGGGTTATTTAGAACGTACCTCTTTAAGATTTCCTGTTGCTTCCTTCATCTGCCATCCTTCCATCCATCCATCCATCCATTAATCCATCCACCCAAATATAAGTCCACTCATCCATCAGTCCCTCCAGCCGTCCATCCATTTGTCCATATATCAATCACATCTTCATCCAATTATTCTTCGCTACTTATCCGTCTATTCAGCCAACTGAACATACAAGTTGTATATAGGATACAACATCCATCCATCCATCCATCCATCCATCCATCCATCCATCCATCCATTCGTTCAAAGATTAATTCTCCCATGGAATGGATGTAATAATCTTTCCACCAATTTTACTCCTTCATGGCACTGTTATCCACTCATTTCTCATCAGCTCTCGTCATCACAAGTCCCCCTTCTATAAATAGATGGTCATCATAATCGTTAACATCATCACCATCACCATCATCAGCAGCAGCATTAGCATCATCATCACCATCATCATCATAATATCCTCATCGTCGTGGGAGTCCGATACAACAGGATTATTGTCATGTTTTGCATCTGTGACAGTGACATTACTCTCCATCTTGGCAAAGATGATGATGATGATGTCGATGATGATACTCATGACGATGACGACAGTGAAGAAGATGCTGTTGATGATAATTAAAAAGTGAAAAATGTGATGCCGATGTGGTATGGTTGATTTTGTTGAGAGATATTTAGTCCGTATCCAGTTCTGGAATAAATATTTCCATGTGAACGTTCAAGATTTAAATCACAAAAATGTAATCTTTTCATCATCATCTTCATCATCTTCGTCATCTTCATATCTAATTGTTATGTGAAGAGTATTACACATAAACACATTATCCATGCAAATATGCAAATATCAAAACTGCACAATATTTCAATCGACTTGTAATAGTTCATCGAATATTATCAATAAGAATTTAACCATGTCAGTTTAACCATTGACACTATTATCATAATCACCACCATCATCATCACCATCATCATCAACATCAACCTCGTCATCGCCATCATCACCGCCTTTAGTTTCAGTTCTTCAGTTTCGAGCCTCAATCACTGAAACGCCTGATAATGGTTCTGTTCCAGGAATGTCTTCCTTTCCTGGAAAAACCATCATCATCATTGTCGTCATCATCATCATCATCGCCGCCACCGTCGTCGTCGTCGTCCGCCATCGTCGTCATCATCATCACCACCACCACAATCACCATCATCATCATTATCATCATCACCATCATCATCACCATCATCATCATAGATGTCTCCATCCTCCCAGTCCCTCAATACGACCATTTGTCTTGATTGCTTATTGGGCCAAATATTGATGTGGGACAATTGCCCAGACTTTCACTTTCTACATAATTATTGCTGTAAATGCTTTTTTGTATTATTATTGTTGTTCTCATTATCAATTTCATCATTTCAACTTCATCATTATCAACTTCATCATAATCATCTGCAAAGAAGATTTATTGCCTTGCAGTTTGTACTAATTCTCATAATTTGTGATAATTAATTATCATTACTGATTATATTACTAATTATCATAATTTATGATAATTAATTACCATATCGTGGATATCGTTAAAAAACCTCATCACCATAACATATCCGCTTATCTCACCCAACGCCCCCAGTACTCGTGAACTCTTAACCTTTGACCTTCCAACTGGCCACAAAAACTGCTTGACCTTGACACGTTGACCTGTTTTCGAGAATTTAATGAGGTCGAGAGAGTCCAGATGATTTATTGTTGCAACCCTCATGAGGGTACAAATGTGCTGCTGGATTAAATTTGCAACTCAATTCTGAGAATTAGAAATAGCAACAAGGATACAATAAGAGTAGCAGCAGCAACAGCAACAACAACAACAACAACAGCGACGACGACGACAGTTTTAATAAATATATCTGTTTATCATTAAGAAAGCTATTTCATCCATCCCTCCCTCCATCCATCCATCCATCATACCAGTGAAACAATCACATCCTTATTTGCTTCTCCTCTTCCAATCTATTCCGTCGATTGGTACCGGAAGTAAGAGCCATCGAGTGAGTGAATGAGTGAGTGAATGGGTGAGTGAATGAATGAGTGAGTGAGTGAATGAGTGATTAAATGAATCAGTAAATGGATGAGTGAGTGAAAGAGTGAGTGACTGAGTGTGAATCATATAGCTCACGATGTATTTTATGGTTTCATGACGTACATATGTTTTTAATTTGTTTGTAATAATTGGCGTATCATCATCATCGTCATCGTCATCACAACCACAACCACCATCGTCATCATCATCATCATCGCTATGCCTTCCAAAATGGGACATCCCAGACAGTCGAATCATGCGTAGTTGGTCCCATAGAAAATTGCTCTCATTTCCTCCGAGTGGGGAGGCAGAGTTCGTCAATCGTCATCAACTGGCATCATCACCACAGTCATCATTACTACTATCACAACCATCATCATCCATTGAACAATCACCGCCAAAAATACAAGAATTATAAGCATCATTACCAACATCATCTTTCATCCTTAACATCAACTTTATCGCCAACCATTATCACCACCATATTCATCATCATCGTCGTCGTCGTCATAATCGTCGATGTCGTCATCTTCATCATCATCGTCGTCAAGAGATTTCCTCTAATCTCGAGTCCCAGGGGCAGTCTGCCATCTATCGACGAACGGCGTAACAATTAAAGTGGCTTCGTTTGAGGTAGCTGCAGTAGGAGTGAGTGAGTGAGTGAGTGAGTGAGTGAGTGAGTGATTGAGTGAGTGAGTGAGTGAGTAGCGCCTGAGATTGAATTGAATTAAAAACTCCACCAACCGCTTGTCCACTGGAGCAGAACGATCACAATCCCAAAGTGCTTCCAGCCTTCCATGACAACGTGACCTTGAAACGAAAGAGGTCAAAGAATATGAGCGTCAAAAATAAATTAAATTGCAAACAAGGTGACTTGAGGTCATATTGTTGTTGTTGCTGTTTGTTGTTGTTTGTTGATGTTTGTTGATGTTGTTGTTGTTGTTGTTGTTGTATGTGACATTTTTTTAAAATAAAAATTCACGGACGTTTGTTGATTAAATATTGCAATTAAAATAGCTTCAAGTTATTAATCCTCAAAATTCTGATTATTTTTCTATTTCATAATTTTAATTGAAAATGAATCAGAATATTGATTTATTAATTATTTCAGAATAATTTGAATCAATTTCCCGAGAAACTTCATTGATAATAATACAAATAAACAAAATATTAATAAATAATATTAATAGTAATAATAATAATAATATAAATAACCTAATATTAAAACTTAAAAACACTTGTTGTTATCAACACAACATCATCATCGTAATAAGATCATGTTTATTTGCTTTCTTTTATTTTCCGTTTTATAGAAATAATAATAACAATGCGATACAATTGAAATTTTATCAGCATTATTGTTATTATTATTATTATTATTATTATTATTATTATCATCATCATCATCAGCAGTTTAAAAGTTTGAAAGATAAAATTAAAAACATTAAAAAATAATATTTGAAATATTTCTGTTTTATTAATTCATAATCTTGATATCTGCAATTGTATTACACACAAAATATTAAACATAACCTCTGTGACCACTGCCACAATGTTGTCACGAGTGATAATGGTGCCATTGTAATTGCTTCACACCTATTGGCTGACATCTGGGTCATGCCACTTAATGCCATTATTACATGCTTCACACCTATTGGCTGACATCTGGGTCATGCCACTTAATGCCATTATTACATGCTTCACACCTATTGGCTGACATCTGGGTCATGCCACTTGATCGCACCAATACCAGGCGAGGCAACCGGAACTACGCTGCCATTGTAGTTGATTTAAGCGCATGCGTGTTGAGGAGACGAAAGAGGCGCTTAGCAACAGAAACTATGCATCCATCCGTGTATTCATCCATTTCATTCCTCACTCCATCAACGCCAACATTTTGATAATGTTCCTCCAAAGAAGTCTTTCATTCATTCATTCACTCACTCACTCACTCACTCACTCACTCACTCACTCACTCACTCACTCACTCACTCACTCACTCACTCACATTCATTGGTTAGTTCGTCCATTCATCTGCCCACTCATATAGTGGTCACGGAAGTATATTTGAGCCTCCATGTTTGTTGACTTATGATCATAATACCAATTAGTGATCGTTTGACTGATCATTCTTTCATTTATTCATTCATTCTACCATCAACCGAACGCCCATCCATACATCAATCCTTCCATCCATCCATCCATCCGTCCTTCCATCCATCCATCCATACATCCTTCCTTCCATCCATCCATACATCAATCCTTCCATCCATCCATCCATCCATCCTTCCTTCCATCCATCCATCCATCCTTCCTTCCATCCATCCATACATCAATCCTTCCATCCATCCATCCATCCATCCTTNAATTAAATGTTATTCTTTCACGCTGGTGACGACAACGACGATTATGGTGATGATGACGATGACGATGACGATGATGATGATGACGATGATGACGATGACGATGATGATGACGATGATGATGATGATGATGATGATGACGTTGACGATGATGATGATGATGACGTTGACGACGACGACTATGATGATGATAAAATTGGATTTATGATTACACTATTTGCTACTTAAATCAAGCATCTAATTACTAAAATAAAGTTGTTATAAATCTATCAAAAGTAATCACCACCACCACCACCACCATCATCATCACCACCACCACCAGCTTCATCACCTTCATAATCTATGCAATCATCGTTTTCGATGGAATTTTCCAGTTGACGCTGAACTTGGAACGACTTCAGTGATATATTAACTCCCCTTAACTGCACTTCAGAGCATGATGATGACGACGACGATGATGATGATGATGACAATAACGATGATGATGATGACAATAACGATGATGATGGTGATGATGGTGACACGATGACGCCTATGATGACGATGATGATGACGTTTTGATCGTTACCATTAGCCACGTGCAGTCTTTACTCCAAACTTTGACAAATAGTTGACGTTTTTTAAATCTCTTGTAACTGCCATTATGCTTTTATTATTATTATTATTATTATGACGACTATTATTATTATTATTATTATTATTATTATTATTAATATTGTTATTGTTATTGTTATTATTATTATCATGGTGAATATTATTATTATCATTATTGACATTAATATTATGTATTATATTATTATTAAAATTATTAATAATAGTTAATAATTAATTAATAATATAGTTAATATTATTATATATATTTATTATTATTATTATTATTATTATTATTATTATTATTATTATTATTATTATTATTATTATTACGCAGCATCAATGGCTTCCACTGGATAGATGTCAGATACGTGCAGAACACCTGTCCCGATTGAGACAGGTTCCCCATAAAGCACACCCAATTATCTGGAAGTGGCTGCTCGTCTCCATGGTTACGCGAGAGAAGGTCAGAGGTCAAGTCAGTTGACTCTGGTGCGATACATCACCTTGAAGAGGATTTGTGTTCCTTCCAGGTTTCGAACTCAGCGCCTTCGTGCTTGACTGATGACGACGACGACGATGATGATGTTGATGATGACGATGACGGCGATGATGATGATTAGAGGTTGGGTTGTTTGGTGTTTACCTTGCGAAACACTTGTCACAAGTTTTGAGCTGCAACTAAAATAGCTTTCATTTATGGTTCAGTTAATTATGCATATGCATCATATAATCATGCATCCGTCCGTCCATCCTTTCATTCATTCATTCATTCATTCATCCATCCATCCATCCATCCATCCATCCTTCTTATGTGTTAATTACGATTTCCGAGTTGAGGATCGAGCAGGGAGAGTAAAGAGATTTCTTCGTCATTTTATGCTTGCCTGCATTCATTCATTCGTTCGTTCGTTCGTTCGTTCGTTCGTTCGTTCGTTCGTTCGTTCGTTCGTTCGTTCATTCGTTCGTTCGTTCATTCGTTCATTCCATCCATCCATCCATCCATCCTTCCTTCCATCCATCCATACATCAATCCTTCCATCCATCCATCCATCCATCCTTCCTTCCATCCATCCATACATCAATCCTTCCATCCATCCATCCATCCGTCCTTTCATCCAACCATCCATCCATCCATCCATCGAAATTATTGTTGAGGCACTATGGCAAACGTTTCTGTTTTCTCAAACAATAAAATGTTGACGTTATGACATTCGATAAACTGTTATTACATTGACTCATTCAACAAACAAATAGATAGAACTAATTTAAGGATGCACACTGTGCATTGTGCATTGTTCATCGCCATCGCAATCACCATCGGCATCCCATACACATAACTTTCCAGATGCATCTTTTCCATCTCCTCCCAGATCGACCGACCCTCGAAATGCTTCCATAACTCACGCGGCAGACGCAAAACAACCGGCCAAGGACAAAGAGCCGCCCTCACGCATCACGTGACCGTCTTGTGGTGACGACACGATGACGTCATGTAGTTCGTCATGCTTGCAGCTGTTTCGGATTCTTCCATCCATCCGCATTTGTTTCTTTCACTTCGAAATCCTATCACCGGAATTTATTCAATCTATTCATCCATCCACTCATCTACATGTCCATCCATTCATCAATTCACCCATCCATCCATCCATCCATCCATTAACTCACACATCCATTCTTCAGCAGTTGTAAACAAACCCATACTTCATGAAGAACGGTTTACGACTTGAAGTGAACAAAGAGAATCAGCCAGGAGTTGTTTAGGTGAGATGTTGAGGAGGTGAGGGGGGGTATTTATATCTCATCATCACGAAGTTCATCATCATCATCATCGTCATCGTCATCACCACCATCACCACCATCATCATCATCATCATCATCATCGTCATCATCATCGTCGTCGTCATCACCGTCATCATAACAACCAGGCTCTTTCCTAATAAGTGAGTTCTACAAACGACGAGGCATCCATTACGCTTCGCAAGCATCCCTGTTGCCATGGAAACGAGTCTCAAAATGAATAATGTAATCATTACTGCTACAACTTTGTCACAGACTTAAGTGATGCTAACACCTAGCGTAATATTGTTCTACAAATATTTGTAATATTATTATTATTGTTGTTGTTGTTGTTGTTGTTGTTGCTATTGTTATTGTTAATAATAATAAAGAGTTATAATAACAACAGCAACAACAATAATAATAACGATAATATTAGCAATAATAATAATAATAATAATAATAATAATAATAATAATAATAATAATAATAGTAATAATAATAATAATAATAATAATAATTTATCATAACGAGCATGATCACAAGGACACCTGTCCGTTGAATCCAGATGCTGCTTCTGAGAAGTCCTCATTGACACGTGATCGTCGGTGATTGTTTGAGGAAACAAAGGAGGAGGAGGAGGAGGAGGG
>MPNW01000812.1:64750-76820 GCA_011800805.1 Hirudo medicinalis | reverse complement strand
AGGTGATACATCTTTCGATTTCGATAATGGAGAGTCATTATGATGTAATTCAGTATTAGTAATGGTGGTTATTATGCTATTGAGGACTTATTAACGATCATGACGTGATTATGTCATTGATGATGATTATTATGATCGCAGTAAAGATTCAGCATCAGCTGCCTCAAGGAAGTGCAAGGAACCTCCCTCATCAAACATTTGTTCCTCGGTGGCCCAAAGCCTTTTTCAAATCAATCTGCTCCCGAGTTTCCTTTTTATACCATATTATTACCCATGGGATGTTTTCTGATGTATTCAAATCACCTAACAAAGGAGTTGATTGATTGATCTTTGAACTTTATTAACCTCATTAATATTTAATTGATTGCAAAATTACAATGAGCTTTGAACTTGTAGGGCTTGACGTTGGGTTGACGAGAATGAAGGCATAAAGTTATCTCAGAATATATGTATTTATTATATTATTATTACCATTATTTATCATTTCTAATATTATTATTATTAATTTTTATTTTTATTATTACTATTATTACAAAGCACCTGAGCAGATGCATGAGGCGTCGTTGCAGTAACAACAGTTCGTCCCCACCCCTGCAATTTGATCGGCTGGCCCAATCCCCTGATGGGGTGATTCCATGACTTCCTCTTTCACGATTGGACAACAACGTAACCACCGTAATAATAGTTACTTTATAATTCGCCATTTGCATAGCGTCAGAGGCACCATAACTTCTTCAAGAGAGATTACTCATGCTAAAAAAACGCATTTACTTTTTAGGACTCGTGTTTAACTTCTTAATTAAAAGTAACTTCAAACCACTTTCCAGTGGAGACTTGATGGGCGACGACGACGATGATGATGACATCGACAGCCGAAGTGGAAAAGGAGCTCAAGATGCTCCACTGCTAATACCCGTCGTGGTTGAGCAATGAAGCATGACCGGCGCGAGATCAGAGGGACAATGAGAGATGGTGTTAAGATCAAGCAACCTCTGGGAGCTTGGCAAGACCCCATGAGGCAAAGATGAAGGCGATGATGGTATTCATGATGATGANTGAAGCATGACCGGCGCGAGATCAGAGGGACAATGAGAGATGGTGTTAAGATCAAGCAACCTCTGGGAGCTTGGCAAGACCCCATGAGGCAAAGATGAAGGCGATGATGGTATTCATGATGATGATGATGATGATGATGATGATGATGATGATGATGATGATGATGACGATGACGATGACGCTGACGATGATGATGATGATGATGATGACAATGACAGATTGTAATCAGGCTTGCACTGGTCCTAGTAATGATAGAGAATGTAGAAAGTTTTTACACTCATGTAATGATTAAATAGACCGATGTATTTAAAGTTGTATTAAAAAAATTAAACTATTAAACTTTCAATAAAATATCGGTACTTGTGAAGTCCTAATTGGTATTACATAGCGGAGTAAACCCCGGCTAATGAGCCGTATTAGCGCGCCATGTTGCTACATCACGTGACGCTTGCATGGACACGCGCACCACTTTCTTTCATGTATCACTGCGCCCGGCAACATCTGGATTTCGCGGGCTTACGAAACGTCTGCCACGGTAATAGAATAATTTTCTTTAAAATCTCTTTTCTTCTAGAAGCGCTTTTCGAGTGACTAAAGATTCGAAATTCAAAACGAAGCCAATTTTACCACCTGCTCTAACATTAACCCGCTGGAGATCACAAACTATTGACACCTCAGCGCCGTGAAGGCTACACGAAAAGATGGCGTGGAGACCTCCACTCGCGGAGGAATACATGAAAGAAAAGTAGTGCGATGGCTCCGGCGCAGTCGGTCATGCATTGAGAAGGACATTACGAGAGTAGATCGCGTTAAGATTCCGTCTCGTGGGCATCTTTGCATTAACATATCCGGCCGAGTGGATCAAGACTTCTGGCCATTTTGAGGACGCAAGTTTGGGGGGGAGGGAGGGGTAGGTTGAGTAGTTTGAAGTGGGGATGGAGAGATTTAGCCGAGGCCGTCATTGGCTGCTGAGGGATTTTCCGAAATTGCTCGGCATCTGTTGAAATTCAAAATATTACGGTTACCCTTTTTAATACATTATTTCTCTTATTAGTGTTTATTGATTATCTAAAGTAAACTTAGTTCCTCAGTGGATCTTATTTAAAAAAAATAAATGTCGTTCTTTTTAATTAAATAATTAAATAACATCTAAAAACTAAATTATTCATTGCAGTCTGTCAAATTCTTTCTTACGTTTGAAGATAAAAACGTCAAGTACATTCAAAAGTTTAAATCCATCCTACGGACTCCTTTTCCATTCATTCCATTCCTCCATTTGATGAACAATTGCTCCTCCAAAGCAAATAGTTGGAGCAGTACGAGAGCACTGGGACTATATCCATCTTCGGCGCAATAATACACGACACGAAAGCAGTCAAGAGGATTTCTAACGTGGCCGCCTGCGGCCAGGATGAAATTAGCAAAGAATTTTAAATTGCCTTTCGCTTTATTCCAGTCTTCCAATCCGGAGATGTTGTGTTAATATTCCAGGTTAATATTTCAGCTGCACGTTGGAATGTGTGCTTGTGTGTGTATAAGTGTTGTGGGAAATATGAGATCATTGAAGGTAATTATGTGATAATAAGTTTTATTTGAAATAATAAAATGCGATATTATTTAGGAATTAATTTTAAAAATTAAAATTTATCGAGAAGTACCAATGTTCAATTGATAGACCTGCTATTAATGAAGTTGTATTTGTCGTGATAAGTTATTAACTATTATTATTATTTATATTTATTTCAAGTATCGATTCATGAAGACTGTCAGGAAAATAGATGTCGCCAAAACCAGTCAAACAACAGGAAGTCTACTGAACCAAGCCGAGCCCAGACACTTCCTACGGAAATGCGTGAGAAGAGGACATGCGCATGCACGTGGCACAGACTTTTTGCAGGATAATATCTGGAGTGGTTTTTAATGTTAATTAATTAATTAATTAATTAATTAATTAATTAATACTGGGGGATAGGCTGAAATTAATATTAATCAATTAATAATAAGAAAATAATAATTGTAATCCCTTATAAAAAGATACAATTGAAGACGATGTGATGTAATTGTAACAATAATTTCATAGGTTGACACACATGCATAATAATAATTATGTAATATTATCGATTATTGATTCATTGCGGAGAATGGCACTTCAGTTGAATCCCACAGTTTGACCAGAGTTACGTCATCGTCATCGTCATCGTCATCATCATCGTCATCATCATCATCATCATCATTATCATCGTCGTCGTCGTCGTCGTCGTCATCGTCATCATCATCATCATCATCATCATTACGAATTAAGTGTCTTCAGCATGTTATTAATGGCGGTGCTCTTAACCTTAGCCTTTCTATAACTTAAATTGTTTCAATAACCATTATTGCTGTTATTGTTCGTGCATTATTATGTCATTAATATTTCAAATTTATTTCATTAATAAAGATATTAATAAAGATATTAATTGAAATAGCTCATGATGCCATGGAAGTTAGAAAAATAGAAAATGAAAATCACTCGATTCGTGAATATTTGTAAATAAATCGAATTCATTGATATAATTAAATCACAAATATTTATGAATAATTATGATTGCAGGAAACAAAATCATAATTAATAATATGCTCGTTAATAATAATAAATTATGTTATCTCGAGACTGTCGTTCGATGTTGCAAGGAATAAAGGAACCAATCAATTACCCCGTTCGCATTGATTATCGCCCATAGAAACTTTAGTTTCTGTTGCCCCATTATCGATCACCCCATTATCGTCTGTTACAGGTTTTTTATTCTTTGTGCTCTCGGCTGGCATTTCTTTGCCGGAAGTGGATGAATGTTTTGTTTATGTCCCTTTCGTGCCGATCATTTCGATATCGCATATCTATGCTCTCGTGTCTTTGTTACTCTAGCTATGATTTATTGGTTTTCGAATAAATTTATGATTATTCATTTTCCCTGCTTATAAATAGAAAGCAAACAATATTTGAATTAAATCTGGATGGTTATTCTGGTGAACAAACAGGAAATCAAAATCAAAATATGATCTTACGTCTCCGTCTTATGTCTCCGTTCTACATTGTTGTGGAAGCAACGATGTTGGATAAACTGGAGACGTTGGTATCGGTGTATGTTTTACGTGCTATGACCACATTGTCTTGCCAGCAGATTGTAGAGATCGATAAAGTTCCTCCGATTTCCTCAGTGATGTGTCTCTCGGTGCTTATTGGCAATCAATAGCCTGACAATTCTCCAACATCGGGTTGGCCGATGAATGACTGAGCGAATGGATGGGTGGCTTTGTGCTTGGGAGGAGGTTGGGGAAGGAGGGATGGACGGGTGGGGAGGATGGTTAGGCGGCGTTGGTGTAGATATTTGTATGTCAAAAGATGGAAAGATTGAAATGTCTGCTCATGCAAATACGTGCCCCGAATCCTTCTCCGATGCTGCGGAGTGCCCCTCTTTCTCTCTCTCTCTCTCTCTCTCTCTCTCTCTCTCTCTCTTATCATCACTATCTCTCCGACATTCTGCTTCAATTCACAATCATTCAGCGATCGTTCAGCAATTTTTCCCTTTTGGCTGCCAATTCACCACTTTCCTGAGGTTTCCATCCATCCACTCATCCATCCACTCATCCATCTTGATCGTATCATTGGAGATTTGTGATAATTTTTCAAAACCTCATTAAATAAAAATGTAATTGTTTATGTTGTTATTGTGTTATTGTTATTATACAAATAATTGTCATAGTATGTAAATATCAAGAACGTGAGATCACGTGATGTTGTTATCAAACAGCAAGTATGTAACTGTGATTGATGATAATGATAATGATTGCTGCGATGACGACGACGATGATAAATCCTCTCACACCTCACTTTCTTCCAATTCCCTAGCAACAGACGCCATCACTTACTGCATGTTGCTCAGTGATTGACAGTCGAAGGGCGTGGTCACTGGACTTCCGATATTTATGATTGGTCGCCAAAGTGAAGGACACCAATGGCCGACTTGTTGAAAAAGACGTTTAAGTCCTCGAATTTTATGACCAAAAGAAAATTATTATAAAAAAATCAAAATAATGACATTTAATTCATTTGGAATTGCAGTATTTTCTTAAAATAGTAAATACAATGGAAAAACAAATACAAAATGCACACAAAAATTCATTGGCCAAAACGCAAAATATTCAAAAAATTACTCAATTGACAGTGATTATAATTAACCATTCAATTGGTTAAATTTCCATAAAAATAACTGAAGATTACTAAGAGGTGCAGATCATTTCTTCAACAGATCTTCCGGAGGAGGCAACGGAGGATTGTTGAACTTATTTATAATCACCACGTGACTTCCTGGGAGGGAGGAGTCAGGACTTCTATTGGACGGCTGGTAGGTAGGACGGTAAATTTCTGAGGTTTATTTTTTTTTGTTGATCACTTCTATGATATATTTTGGTAATTAACAAAGAATTCAATTTAAAAATTTGTTTTAAAATAATTTTATAAATTATATCAATCCAATTTATATCCAATTTAGTGAACGATAACTTGAAAATGAATATGAAAACTTTAATGCACTAACAACAGGCTCATAATAAGCAATACTTTTATATGTAAACACTTTGTTAGTTTTTTAAAATGACAATATTTATGGCAATAACTATTATCATCATCAACAACAACAACAACAACAACAACAATAGTAATAATCATGAAACTATGAAAAATACGAGGTAATTCCAGTCTAGAATGAAAATAAGTTCAGCATCACTCACAACGATTTCGGAGACAATATCACGTGACAGACACCTGCTTCGTCTATAAATAGACCCGCCAGTGTCTCCTGGATGCTGTTGAATGAAAGAGTTGAAAAGAACTTCAAGGAAAATTATTAAAGCATAATTATATTATTGGTATAATTAATAACAACATTTTTTAAGTACCGAATGTTATTATGAAAAGCTGAAGGAAATATTTGAATGAAATTCATAGGAATCTAATTCATAGCAACATGTTCTTAATCATGCCTGACATTTTTATCCGATCTTATCTCTGAAATAAAACTCACCAGCGGCATCTTCCCCTTCATCATCATCAACATCATCATCATCATCATCATCATCATTATTGCAACTACCCAAATTGTTCTACCGGAACAGACATGCCGAGGTCCTTCCTCATGAAGTTCAAGGACGACAAGTGGAAGACAAGTCGCGCAAAGGGTGAGGAGAACGCAACGATGTCAACAAGAGGCAGTGTCAACTCGGTTGCCATGGAGTGCACCTGTATCTCTGAAGAGAACCCTACACACCTGGAATGTGAAGCGAGGTCAAAGTTGAGCGAGTTAAAAAGTGAATCGACTCCTGAAGTCCACAGCAAAGGGTTTGATTGCAATAACAACAATAACAACAACAGCATGAGCAACAACAGCCGCCAAGATCTCGATCAGTCAAGTGTGAAATTTAAAAGTCACTGGGGCGTAAAAGAGGTCTTTGCTTATGCCAACAAAAACAACTTGAATAACGACGTCTCAAGTCTAGGTCTCTGCAAGAACAAGTACATTTCAACTGACAACAATTTCAGCAACAACAGCAACAACAACAACAAAATAGTTTTCTGCTCAGAGGCTTGTGGGACAAACACAACAACGGTAAACGGTCTGTCAAAGAAAAGACACAACGTTTGCAAATCATCATCATCATCTTCGTCGTCACCATCACATTCATCCATTAAGTGGTCTTCACCGTCATCGCTATCATCATCATCATCGGTTAGACCACCGCAACCAAAGACATCGAAGGGACAGAGCGATATTAGAAGAAAGATTTGGTCCCCGCCAAAAGATTTGGAGCCGAGAACTGCTGGAAATGTCGATCAGACCCGAAAGATCGGTGACGCTCAATATGGCGGACTTTCTAAATTCGATGGTATTTTTTAAATTTATAATTTGGTTTAAAAACAACATTTTAAATTATATTTATTTTTTGCATACGATTTCTGAATTGAGAATTTCTTATTATAAATAAGGTTGATTAGTTTTGTGATCATTATAAACAAGGTTGATTATTTTTGTGATAATTTCATGAATTTCGAGATCATTTTCGATGCAGGCTCAATTTTCTTTTTTCCTTTTTTCTTTTTTTAACTGAAAAAGTAATTTTAACACATTTCCTCGTCATTACCAACAATTAATTAAAATTTATGTTGAGAATAATCTTAATTATTTTAATTTAAACCGATTAATTAATCGATTATGGTGAATTAATATTGAATTATTCCAGCATCCATAACTCCCGTCCACATGTTTTCCAATCCATTCTTTCCTCCTCAATACCTCCACCCCTTCCATCAATCATCTTTCTTCTTTCGACCAATGATATTCGACGAGAGGATCCTCTACAGGGCGTCCAACATGAACCTGACCAATCTCTATCAGCCTGCACTTTCTCACCATTACCCTCTCACATCATACCAGCAGGGTAACTATGGCAACCTTCAAATCATGACTCCTCCTCCTCAGACTTTAACTCCGCCCACCAGCATTCACAAAATGACGCCTGATAGCATCGGTGATCATGGAAAGAGGGCAACGACCGCTACCCCATCAACCAAGCATCATCCCAGTGTGGATTCTTTCCAGAAAAGTTTTCCGAGCCCCGTTTCGCCGGCTGAGATGGAAAAACCCAACCAGACTTTCAAAGTGACGTCGAACGCGTTGAACAACTTGACGGCCAATCAGAACTCGTCCAATCAATCCAGGTCGAAGAACAAAATCGGTAGCCATGTCAACAAGTTCTCAGCCAACTTCTACGAAAACACTGAAATCAACAACAGCAACAACAACTGTAGAACATCCGCCGATTCTGGTAATAAGGGCAGCGCCTCCTCAAAGTCAAGCGTCAACGGCGTCAGACGCAGCGCAACGAAGCGTAGCAGTTCCTTTCAGGAAGGTGTCACTATCGGCTACACGTACGACGCTTTCTTCGTTAGCGACGGGCGTTCGAAGCGCCGGAACCAGAACCTGCTCCTGAGCACCGTCAACAACCAACAATCAGACCTCACCTCTTCTATGGATTCTTCCACGTCTGGCGATCATTCCAACATTTCCACAAGTAGATCCGCCACAAATGTCGAAAGCTCGAGCTCCAAGAGCGGCTACCAGCAGCAGTTTTTCACGATAGCCCAGCACCTTCTCGGACAATCGAGCGACAATCGGACGAGGTACAAGTGTAGCGAGTGTGGCAAGCACTATGCCACCTCTAGCAATCTTTCCAGACACAAGCAGACGCACCGCAGCCTGGATAGCCAGCAGGCAAAGAGGTGCCCCCATTGCGGCAAGGTCTACGTGAGCATGCCAGCCCTGAGCATGCATGTCTTGACTCACGACCTCAAGTATCAGTGCCGTGTTTGTCAAAAATCTTTTAGTCGACCGTGGCTTCTTCAAGGACACTTGCGCAGCCATACCGGGGAGAAACCGTTCGGATGTGCTCACTGCGGCAAGGCCTTCGCGGACCGATCGAACCTGAGGGCACACATGCAGACCCACTCGAGTTTCAAGCTGCACACCTGCAAGAGGTGCTGCAAGTCTTTCGCTCTCAAAGCCTATCTCAACAAGCACCAGGAGTCGGCCTGCTACAAGGACGACGAAGCGGCCGCGAAACTTGACGCCAGCTGCAGCAACAGCAGCTGTAGCGTCATGGGAAGTGGCGCCAACAACGGCGTCAACGACGGCGGCGTTTCAGGTTGCGTCGGCGCCGGAGAAGTAGGCACGAGCGATGTTACCGTGGCGAGCGGAAGTTTCGAAAAGGAATTTTATCAGCGGATGTCCACCTTCAACAACAAGAACGAAGACGACGACGACGACGATGATGACGCGAGCTACAAGATTTACAACAGCCAAAGCAACAACTATCTCAACGACAACGCAGTTGATGTCGACATCAGCAGCAACAGCAACAAAAACAACACCAACAATAACAAGAGTGCTGCTCCTGTTAACTACCTCAGTGTTTGTTGATCGGTTTCGCCCTGAACCAAAGAATCGTGTACGAGAGCAATATTGTTCTGTGTCGTCGTCCTTGTTTTGTCACACTGTCATTCGTAATTAGGCTGACTTTATTTGCTGGAGACGTTAGACGTTAATTAAGTTTTAATTTCTGCAATATTTGTAATTTGTTATTAATTACTTAATTGAATATTGAATATATTTATAATTTGTTATTAATTACTTAATTGAATATTGAATATATTTATAATTGTTATTAATTACTTAATTGAATATTGAATATATTTATAATTGTTATTAATTACTTAATTGAATATATGTTTAATCATTAATTACTTAATTGAATATATTTTTTATTATTAATTACTTAATTCAATATCGAATAAATTTTGCCGTTTGTCGTTGTTTTTGTTAATTATTTCAACAATTTTGCATCTTCCTCTCCGATTTGTTTCTGACTGGCTTCTTCCGGTTTTATCGCTCAGCATTCTGTTTTATTCTAGTCAATCATCGCTGATATATTTATTCTTTGTTTTTGAGATGTTCTCGTGTCTATGTTCACAGATTTTATGACATTTATTGAATTTAAAGTAATTTTTAATATCCGTTTGTAAATATTTCTCATTTTTATTGTTCTTGTTTGAATAAAATTTTAAGAAGAATATTTTTTATGCTTTTGTGAGAAAATTTGATTTAATCGTTAAAAATGCCGATAATGGCAGCTCCAACGATAACAATAACTTCTTTTTTTAATTATAATAACAAAAATAACAACATAATCTTTTGTTGACATAAATTTGACGCTCGACAAATAAGATGAACTTGGACGATTCGTGAGCTGTAAAGGTGTGCACACACCTTCACAGTGTACATAAGAAGATGTGCCACTTCCAGCTTGTATTGGCTTGACCTGTATTGATAAACAGGTAAGCCAATCGTCACCTGACCTTTATGTTCACTTTTACTCCGAAATTCGCGAACGAATTGCAAACATTTAATGTAAAATATATAAATAAATATTTAACAATAATATTTAAATAATTACAAAATCATAATAATAATAATAATAAAACCCATTACAAACAATAAATATTATTGTGAAAAATAATAGTTATAATTATAGAAAATCAGTTATAGAAACTATTGTGAGCTGCCAGAGTAGCCATTTTTTAGCCAGATTAGCGGCTGTTACAAATAATAATAATAATAATAATAATAATAATAATAATAACAATAATAATAATAATAATAATTTGGACTACAGGTTGATTAATTTTTTTAGTATCGATTAATCGTGCGATCAACGTTTTTAATCAACTATTAACGCACAATTAATCGCACCATCTTACTTTGCAAATACTTTCCCAATTTATTTCATTTTTATCCAAAAAATAAATTTTATTCATGAAAACTTGTCACGATAGTATTTTAGAAATAGTTTTTTGTGGTTCATTAATCGACATTTTGCTGAGGCAAACGGAGTCTGTTGATGTTGTCTGGAGACAGAGAAACACGTTTGCTATTCACAACATTCCAGAAAGGGAAAATAACCGTTCACATGGCACAGGCGTAGCTGGAGAAGCTAAGTACATAAAGGCCAGATTGGCAACAAGGCCTTGTGGTGGCGCACGTTTCCGCCACCATTCCAATGGATACAAAGCTTTGTCAATTTCTGGTTTCGCTCTATGATGTGCTAAAGCTTTTCTCAGCTGCTGACACATCGCAGAAACCCATCCTTGACTTCGACAGGTGCCAAGGAAATCTTAGATGCCACAAGCCTGATTGGATTTTGTCCGCAAACCATATCTTACGTCCGGGCGGGCCAGTCCTTATGCAGTACCCTGCATTATCCCCAAGAGAAGACCCAGCCAAGTTGGATCCGAAAAATTTGTCGATATCTTTGCTCGTCCTTCCCTGACCCAGAATCTTGGTGGACATCGAACTCCAAGCATCAAAAATTCCGGTGGCCAATGCCACAGACCCCGATTCTGGAAACTTTCCAGCGCTCTTGACTTCATTTAAAAACAGGATATTGCTGGTGGTTGTAATATTGGTTGTAACAGACGGATGGATGGATGGGTTGATGGATGGATGGGTTGATGGATGGATGGATGGATGGATGGATGGGTTGATGGATGAATGGATGGGTGGATGGGTGGGTGGATGGATGAATGAATGGATTGGTTGATGGATTGGTGAATGGATTGGTGGATAGATGGATAGTTTGGTGAAATGGAAGGATAACAAATACTGTCATTGCCTGACTAGACTTTGTATAACTAGAGGTTGCATTGGGCTCGTGAATACGCTGCTAAGGTAAACAAGGTAGGTAAGGAAATAGTACAGGTTGTATGAATCGATACAGGTGTAGATCAACCATTGATGTTTTTTTTATCACCATTCTATCATTCCATCAATCCATTCCTTGTACATTGATTGCACCAACCTTGATATCGACGGCACATCAACTCATTCATTTATCTCTCCGTCCGTCCATCCATGTATCCATCAATATATCCACTCACCCCCTCACTCACCCACCCATCCACCCACCCATCCATCATTCTCGACAGCTCACACATTTCTTAATATCTCCTTTCTATCTTTCCAAACTGTTTGCTTGCCCGAACTCCTCGAGCGATGGAATGAGCACTTCCATGAAGAGATTGAAGGATGGTTGGTCGGGGATGATCATGTACCGGCGTCATCGCCATCATCGTTTGAGTCATTGTCGTCGTAGTCGTCATCATCATCATCATCATCATCACCATCATTATCATCGTCGTCGTCGTCGTCATCATTATTACCATCATCATCACCATCATCATCGTCGTCGTCATCATCATCATCATCATCACCTTCGTCGTCGTCGTCCTACTCATCATCTTCACACGTACAGTGAGCTCCGTTCACTAAGCAGTCTGTTTGATGTAACATCACGCTCACTGCCATTGAAGTTCTTATCACGTGACTCGCCAGATCGAGTGGCCATCGTTTCAACCTTGCCTCGGGTC
>MPNW01000812.1:54750-62250 GCA_011800805.1 Hirudo medicinalis | reverse complement strand
ACTGCAGGTGTTGACTATTAATCGTCACACCTGACTGACCCCCTCGTTGATAGCGACTAGATTGCCCCATTACCTGTTTCGTTATGCTGCCATAGTGACGCCATCATGGACGCGGACGGGTGGATGTTTGATAATCAGTGGACCGTGACAAGAAAATCATAAAAGCCCAACAGGTAGAAAACCCCAATTTGTGATTTAAATTTATCTTTTTTCTTTGCCTAAGAATGACGGTAGCTATGGACATCGTTATTACAGTCATATCATAACTACCAGTACCATTATCGTCATCATCGTCGTCATCATCGTCATCATCGTCACCATCATCATCATCATCACCATCATCATTTTGCTTGTTATTTTTGGCTTTGTTTGTGCTCAGCCTCTGCCCTCCGCTGCTCAGATCAAAGAATCGAATCAAAGATGGCGGTCAGTGGCACGTGACTTGACATATGTGACGTCACTGACGAACGTGTGGTCATCATTTACGATGACGACGACGGCGATGATCATAGTGATGACGACGACGGCGATGATGCTAGTGATGACGACGATGATGATGATGATGATGATGATGATGAGGAGGAGGAGGAGGAGGAGGAGGAGGAGTAAGATTAAGTCATGGAGAATTCTTATCATTCATTTTCCTTTAGCCTTTCATTGCTTTCTCCGTTCATTGGCACTTGCTCCTGTGAGACTTATCACTGAAGTCAACATCATAACCATCATTGTCATAACCACCATCATCCTGATCACGATCACCATCATCATCATTGTCGTCGTCGTCGTCATCATCAACAGCATCACGACCATCACCATCATCACCGTCATCACCACCACCACCACCATCATCATCATTATCATCACCATCATCATCCCAGTTCTTCACTCACTCATTGCTGGCCACCACTTCTGACAGCCAGCAATAAGCAGGATTGGACTACATTGTGGGCGGAGGAGAGAGGGTGTTCCGAGTCATTGGGCGCCTGAAAATATTATTGCGCCAGTTCTCTTCATTCCTTAAAAGCATCCGAGCGCCATAAAAAGAACATCACGTGATTGGAATGGCGTCGGCGCCTTGGTAACTGTTACTCATGGAAACCGAACGAGTGTGACAGAGTGATGCATTCATTGGCTGGCTTCATTGGCTGACGATGTCATCTGAGGTGTCGTAATCATCATCATCATCATCATCATCATCATCATCATCATCATCATCATCATCGTCGTCGTCGTCGTCGTCATCGTCGTCATCATCATCATCATCACCACCATCATTATCACCTCATTACCACCATCGTCTTGTTCTTCCTCAGCAAAATCTACCGACCGTAGATGGTGTATTTGCCGTCGTCGTCGCCATCGTCCATTGATGTGGAACGGCCAGAACATCATTCTTGGCGCGGAGTCAGGGGCTCAGTGATGCGTGTCTGGAAATGCAGTTGTCCACAACAGGTCTCTGTGGCGTGTGTCTTTCGAATCATTCATTTACATCATTGTAATGCTGATGGATTTCTTGTGATACCTTTAATCAATAAAGTTTAATGATATGTCTGTTGATGCAAATTGTTATGCATTTATTCGTATCGTTATTGTTTTATTAATGTTCTTAAAGTCAACAAGTCAGATGCTGCATTCATTCATTCATTAACGAAAGTGCTTGCCTTTCCGAGTCTTAATATTAACAACAACAACAACAACAACAACAACAACAACAACAATAACGACGACGATGATGATGATGATAAATTATAGTTATAAATAATAAAACTATTTATGTTTCTAAGACCGAATTAAACCCATTTATTTCAAAAATAAAAAATAAGAAGTCCACTTTAATCACCACCGGTTTTTAGGTATGCTAATGCCGAAACTAAACCTCGATTAACAGGTAATCCCTGTCACTACAGGTCGTCCGCACACCTGGACACGTGGTCGGATGTACAGGTGTTTCTGTGACACTTCGGCGTCACGACATTAGAAGTTGTCTCAATTTTCAGAAAATGTAGAATTTAATTTAAATTCCTTCCTTATTTCAGCTATTTTTTATCTTTGATTTTCTTTCAAACTCCATCATCATCATCATCATCATCATCATCACTCCATCGTAAGGCGTTCCATTGTTTGCTGTTTTGTTTTGTTTTGTTTTGTTTAACTTGAGAAATAATTGGAATTGAATCCTTAAATAATTTCTAAAGAATAATCACCCATTTGTAAATAATTTGTAATAATAATAATAATTTGTAAATAATCGATTTCAACTCGACCAATCACGGAAAGTGATTATCTCACTAATCACATAAAACTGACCAACTCGTGAAGAATGATTTCGAATTATAACATCCCAGCCAGTCACGATCCTCTCTCCACTCAACTCTCAGATACTCAACTCAGTTCCCACTCACTCGCCAAACGTGTTGACGATGAACTCCTCAATTCTTTGTTTTAGCAACGCCGTGGGGAAAATGGCACTCAATCATCGATGCTTCTACTCAGGGGGTGTTTGGGGAGGAGACTCGACTGACATTTTTCACTCCAATTCAAAGAAGTCACGTGGACTGAGAGGAGATGGAATGGTGTCATTAAGTTGGACTCATCAGGAACCCACGGCTAGGGTGATTGATGATTCGATTTACATAATTGTTTTTCTAATTATCGATTTAATAATAAACGCATCTGCTTATTTTTTAATAATTAATATTCATCCACCTTATCAATTAATCGATTTGTTGATGTTTTCTTTGATTGATTTGATTCCTAAATCAGTGATTTGATTGATAGATTGATAATTTACTTCAGAAACGTTCTAAAAAGAGAGTGAGTGAGTGAGTGAGTGAGTGAGTGAGTGAGTGAGTGAGTGAGAGAGTGAATGAGGACGCTGCTTAGGCAAACTTAGGGCAATTCAGGCAGTGAGGATGCATCGATCACCACACGTCAGGGTGTTCATTCAGACGGAGCAACAAATACTCGAGAATTCTGATCAACCACGCGTGACCGAATATCAGCTCCACGTGCACATGTCCTTTCAAGGTGATGCTTCGGTGCCGCTCCCTGTCCTTTTATGTGCAGTGGTGATGACGGTGATGATGATAATGATTACGGTGACGATGATGACGATGATGTTTTTTTTCAGATAGCTCCTTTCAACTCATTCATTGGATTTAAATGTAGTTAATGTGATTGTAAATCAATCACGCAGTGCTTCTAGAGGACGGTGACGTTGATCAAATCAATAGTCCTCAAAAGTTTCTAACAATGATATTGATGATGAAGGTGATGCTAATGCTGATGATGACGATATCAATTATGATGATGATGATGATGACGATGATGATGGTGATGCTACTGCTGATGATGATGACGACGACGATGATGATGATGATGATGACGACGACGACGATGATGATGATGATGGTGATTATGATGATGACGACGACGATGACGATGACGATGACGATCGTGATAGATGGAAAAGTGGAAGAGGGAAACAAGCGCCTGCTAATCTGAGGAATTAATCGGAGGAAAGCGCATCTGATTGAGTTTGGCGCTACTCGATTGGAGAGGACATTTCGAACTTTGCGTCATTTGCAAGGCAATCACTCGGGAATTTATTCGCGCATTTAATCCCCACCCAACAACTCCTCACTCACCCATCCTCCAATCCATCCGTCCATCCATCCATCCTTATACCCATCCATGCATGCATTCATTCATCCACCCATCCATTCATCTACCCACCCATCCATCTGATAATTCACTTATCCACTCATCCACTCATCCACTCATCCACTCATTCATTCATTCATCCACTCATCTTTTGATCATCTCATCTCCCACTCGGAATTTTTCCCCAAAGTCCTGATCGGCCAATTTGCTCAGATTGTTCCGTCGGCGAGATTTTATTGTCCATGTTCGCGAGTTCTTTGGTCCAGGCGAGCGATAAAAGGGGTGAGACCCTGCGCCTTCATTGGAATGATTAAGAAAGAGCGTGTAATTGGAGTAGCTGCTGGAATGGTGCCTTTACGACGACAATATGATTTTTGGTTATTGAGTTATTAAGTTATATCAGCAGGAATGACAAACTGTGGTTTCAATGTATGGATTTATTTTTTTTTATTTAATTCAATCTAGCTCTAATTTAATTCTATTTGTTTACTATATTTATTATATTATAGGCTTATCAATGATTGGATGGATGATGTTAATGATCAGTGTAAACAATCGAACCCTTCAGCAACAGTAGACTTTGAGTGACTTTGAGTTTTTTTTTCCAACTTTGAGATGGAATCAGCATCAGCAGGAATTCTATGAATAATATATCAATATTCATGAATAATTTGTGTCTCATTCCATAATTAAAATACTATCATCACGTTTGGATCATTCAGATTAATTCTTTCCCTTCAGGCCACGCTATCTTTGGCAGCAAAACCTAGTTCGGGGAAATAACCCAAATGTTCGGGTCGTCATGACAACCTGCGAAGCTCCACAACAAAAAGGAGATAAAGCGGAGGCGAGGGAGCGCGTAAACACGCCGTAGAAATGATAGACTGTCCGACACGACCCAGATTATCTCGACCTCGTTTTATTCTTAACCTTTGACCTAGATATTGTTTTTGCTCGCAAGGTGCCGGGCCTAAGGTGGACTCGTCCATCACACAATGGGCCATTCATCTCCGGAATTATTTTCCAGCTCACCGCCATTCATATTAATATTAATATAATAATATGATACTAGTAATATTACTATTCATATTGTAATTATTGTTATTGTCATCAATAGCATCGTTGCTATTATTACAGACGGAGATTTGTTGACGTGAGCTATGAATTCTTCTGGGTGTCAATTAAAAGTGAATTTAAATTTAAATTGTAAACATCATCGTGGTTCATTGTTATTACTTTTATTATTATTACCAATTTATTGTTAACATTAATTTTATTTTTATCCCTAAAAGTAATTTATAAGCAATTGTCAGTCTCAAGTTATTGTTCTTAATTAATCCATAAGTAATGTTATGTCATTCATTTTTCTGGTAAGAAAACATTTTACGAGTAATAAATAATAATACTTATAATAACTAAATGGCAATATCATTATTACAACTACTATAATTTCCACCTCATGAACATAGCGCCAGGATCGACGCTTATGCGAGCGCACGGCAGGCGCGTTCATTTGAATGCGCTAATATATACAATCGCCTGCTTTTTATTGGTGGATTAGGGAGATCCCAGCCCGCTGAAACATGGACCAGGGGTCTTAGGTTGCCCCAGAGAACATTTAACTGGCAGACTGTCACTAGTTTTCACACCCAGACACACAATTGGAGGTATGTGGTAGCAGAGAGTTATACCAATATTTGGAGCGTTTCTGGCTTTTGTAGCTTTAGCTTTGTGGCTTATATTGTTAGTTACTGTTAAATCTAATTTATTATTGTTATTATTAAAAAATTTGGTATTATGTGATTGGTATTATTACTGCAAATGTATTTATTATGTTAATTGAAATTTGTATTCTTGTGATTAACAGTCCCACGTCATGCATGTGTAGCACACCTCGCCTGAGTGGCCGTCGGAATTATACCCGGCACAATATCCACGGATGATCCGGCGTCACGGATTAATCCCGGATTAGGTCTTGTTGCTGGTAGCTCTTCAGCTCGAGCAGATCTTGCCAGAGTTCTTAGTGCCGTTGTTCGGTATTTTCACGCTCGAGCGACTTGGAAAGTGAAAGCAGGCAAACATCCGGCGCCAAGTCACGCGCCATTCGACGAGATTTGGTGCTCTCCGAGATCGTCCGGTATGTTGTTGCGCCGTGGACTGAGAAAATGATTTGAGGACTTGATTTTCCGGGAGAATTGGAGAAGCCGGGATACCATGATAGAGGTGGAATCAGCCGATGGTAGCAAAGGCTGTTATGGCTCTGTCACTAGGAGATTTAATAGCCGGTTGAAAGTAATGCGAAAATTTGAGTTCTATTTCTTGTAATCTCTAATGACCTATTTCAGTAGACACGCTAAGACCAGCCAATGAGAATGGGTCATTAGGTCGTCTGAGTTATTGTTGTTGTCGTTGCCTGGTAGTTGAGGGCTTTGTGTCATCAAGGAATTTCTTGATCTTAAAATCATGTCCTCCATCCCGCCTGTCTCTTGGCAATCACCCGGGCGCAAGTTTGACGTATTGCGCCGGCGTCGGCGCTCATCCAGATAGGCCGGGAGATTATTCTTCTTCATAAATCCGGGAATCCAGTACGTCCCTGGTGCCGTGGACGGGCGTCGGACCGTGAAATCATACAGTCTTGGTAATGGCCGAATTTATTGCCTTCAAAAGCTCGCCCAATCATAATTCATCCGTCATCGTGTGACTGACATTCCCGTCACGTCGGCAAAATCCGGGTTCTTCCACGGAGGATGGAGTGACACGGGAAATGAAAAAATAAACGCTTGAGATCTGAGTGTCACAAATTTCATGAATTACATCACATACTTAAATCTTTAAAACAATAACTACAACGAAAAAGAATTGGAGAAGTTAGGGTGTGATGAACTCGGTGGGTCGTGGTACGGTCCCCGTTGGGGCACGGGTTTATCCATGTAAATCCGCCGGAAAGGAGACGAATGACGGAGGGAGACCACACGAGAGGAGCCTGGAAAGGGGCCTAGGGAGACATTTATGGGCTCATGAAGATGAGATAGCAGGCGAGAAATAGATGGCTCTGTTGTGCCTTTTTGAATGCAAGGCGAGTGTTAGGCTGCACGGAGGTCCCCCTCGCATACGTCACTATCTCTCTCATTCGTTCTTGTCTTTTTCTCCACCATCTCTCGCTTCTTCGAAGATTTATGGATCATTATGATGATGCTGATTAACAATGCCATTTTATTATTATCTTTATTTTATTATTATTATTATTATTATTATCATTATTATTATTATTAATACCATCATCATCATTGTTATTATTATTATTATTATTTTAACTATGACGATAACAAAGATTACCATGAAGATGATGATGATGATGACCACAGGGAGATGGGTGGTCTTGATAGAGGGACTGAAGTCTGACACGGAGAAGCAGAGGCACAACAACCTCCGTTTCACGGGTCACCAGTCGGGCAGAAGATGATGGTCTCGCGACCTTTCGACCTCTCGTATTATCGCCATAACGTGGACATCGTGCATCTCCGCGGTGTTTCTTTTCTCGTAGTTGTTGTTGTTGCTCGTGATGATGATGATGATGATGATGATGATGATGATGACGATGACGACGATGATGATGATGAAAGAGGACGGAAGAAATGAATGCAACGATGGATGAATGAAGCAGGGTCTCGGACTGAACAATCAGGAGTTGCCAGCGGCGACAAAGGAGCAGTTCGGTGGTCATTCGTGACAGCCAAGCGAGTTAGATTATTGCATCCTAGGAATCTTCTTATCAAATCTTACGGCAAGTTGAAGCAAAGCACATTACGAGATTTACCGTCTTTTTCTTCTTCCATC
>MPNW01000812.1:38835-54614 GCA_011800805.1 Hirudo medicinalis | reverse complement strand
TCTTCCATCCATCCGTCCTCCACTTCCATGCATGCACCCGACTGAGGTAAGGATTAAGATGTGAATGAATCCAATGAAAATCATTAAGTCCGAGTATCAAATTTTGTGAATTTCATGTGAATTAATGAATTGTTCCTCTTTTAATGAATAGTCAGAATGTCTGGAAGCAGAAACAGCCAAAGAAAGCCGCAGACAGACGCATACAAGGAGTCATACGAGCAGAAATACTAAGGCATATGGATGAGGGCGATGACCGTTCGGAGAAAAAAATTGTTGCTAAACCGGAGTTCCCCAAGGGTCAATTGAATAGGTCAACGGGTTCTGCTGGTCTATGAAATCAATTGCGCACTCTTTCGCCGTCCAGGCTTTATTGCATTTATGTTGCGCCGACTTCGGAAGCTGTCGTCGGTGAGGTTGGTGCCGCCGTGGCGATTAGGAGCCGTAGGAAACATGGGGCGATCGATTTGGATGGATACAACAACAACCAAGGATGTAGTTTTGAGTTGTAAACCTGTTGTAGAATATTTACATTGAATTACACTTCTTATTCGTCATTTTGAAGTTGTAACATTGTCATTTGAATTCAGTTCGTTGGTACAACAAAACCAACAACAACAACAACAACAACAACAACAAACAACAACAACAACAACAACACAAAATAAAGAAAAAAGAATCAATACGAACATTTGAAAGGAGGTGGAAGAAAACAATTGCCTCACAAACTGTTAATAAATTACCACAATAGCAACAACAACAACAACAACAATAATAATAATAATAAAAACAAGAGTAATACAATTTGAAATTGTCACAAATCAACCGACAAATAATGATTGAAAACAACGGACGTGTATCAAGTGTAGGCAGGAATCCGAGTGCCATCGTAAACCTTTGAAATGAACATGCCAACAACAACAACAATGGCAACAACAACAACAGCAACAACAACATATACGAAGACGATGAAGAATGATATGATTCCAAGATATATTCGGTAGACAACTAACAACAGCAATCTATTTCCCATTACATTACGCTCAACGTTAACACAAGTTACACTAAGAGTTACACAAATGATTACAATCACATTCGGAGAATACAGTTCTTACATTATTGCAATTATCATCATCATCATCATCATCACCATTACCGATTATCATTATCATCACTTTACGAGTAACATTACATTACATTACAGTCGGCAGGACATGGAAGTCACCAGATGGGACCAGGTTAGCGGATGCAACCAGTGAATTGTAAACTCCTCTTCGTGGCTGTTGATACGAAGACGCCGAACAAACAGAGTCAAGGTCTCAAGAACAGTCAGTTCGGGCGTTCAATCCACAAATTCAAATGTTCCCTGCAGTCCCGCAAAAAATTATGAATAATTAACAAATTATTAGTTTTATTAACAAATTCGATAGATGTCGATATAAGCGCCATCCCTAAAATCGAGATGCCCAGACACTGCGTGCCACCGTTGTTCTCAATCCAGGTTAATATTTAAAGAAATAAATTTAAAATAACCTAGTACTGATTAAATTAGAATATTATATTTTAATCATGTCAAACCACTCGCCAATCTCCGACGGCGGCTTAATTCAACCTGCTCTGAAATATGTTCGTGCAAAGTGATAACAAGTATTATTATTTTTAATCATCGGTTGAATTTAAAATTACATTTAGTTATGTTTAGTCATAAATGTAGTTACTCGGTCGGCTTGTGGCAGCACTGCGAAAAAGTGAAGTCATTACGAATCTGACGCAGGAGCGATCCAGCCACATTGAAACCGCAAAACAATAAACGCAAGGAAATGCAAAAGCAAGATCACCATGGTTACGATCCAATTTGTAAACAAACAAATCGTTAAAACAAGCAAACAGACGGGAGGCATTTTAATAGTTTAGAGTTTAATAATAATAATAATAAAAATAATAATAATAATAATAATAATGATAATATTAATAATAACAATGCATCAATCGATTATGTCTGGTGACATCTTCAAAATGCCAATCATCCAGCAAGTCAGAGGTTTGTCTCTCGAACTGCATAACCAGCCAGGTTTGAATTCTCCATGGTTTTGACGTGCGTCAGATTGTTTTGGTTGATTCTAGGCCTTGACCTCTTGTCAGCCGATTCTCCGTCCTTGAATAGGTCACGACCTCTGGCAATGCCTCGTGGAAGGCCAGAGTAATCATTGTTGTTGTTGTGGTTGGTGGTGGTAATCAAAGACTGGTAATGGGCTTCACTGGCAGAGGTGGATCTTTCCAGGGTTGGAATGGAAGATGAGGAGAGAGAGGGAGATGGATTTCCACGAAATTCCAGAGGTTTCTGATTGTCAGAGTTCAGCATCAGTGGCTGAATGTTGGAAAATGTCTGGAATTGTCGCTGAGAGACTTGTTGTGACTGTTGAGACTGCTGCTGTTGCTGTATGGTTTGAAGTGGATTGACCATGGGAGGGGGAGACATTATCTGCTGGGAAAACGGACCCGGAATAGCAAGCTGGGGCATGAGCGAGGTCTGCCCCATGGCCGGAAGAAGATTGAAATTGGGCTGTCCTTGAGCCAGTTGTTGCTGTTGTGATGGTAAAGTAGCACCTGCAAAGGGGATCATCCCAAATTGTGGAAGAGTTGGAGAAGCGATCGAAGATGGTATTGGCATTCCAACAATGGAAAACATTCCCGGAGGCATCTGCATGATTTGGGGGCGAAGACTCTGACCCTGGGGTGCATCGACCAACGACTTTTCCTTGTCGTCCATGCTGCCCGGAGTGGTGCTCTTGATAATACCTGGAAGAGAGCCTGCATGTGAAGGAGAGAAAAAAATGTTAAGTGGAGGGGGAGGACGGGTTACATCCGGAGTGGTGGGAAGGCATCCGATGGGAAAACCTATCCCAGGGGGTTTCCCAAGAGGGCCGGAATTCCTGATACCCATGAAAACCCCAGGCTGAGATGAGGAAAGGTCCTTGGAAGTGTCCAAGCCTGGATGAGACGCCCTGCGTTCCTTGGAGGAAATGTAGCCGTCGGCAGGATCCTCGTCCTGAACGGGCGTGGAATCCCCATTTTCCATGACCTCCTCGTCATAAACCGGGGTGCCCTCCTCCCCTCCTATCTCGTAGTGGTTCATTTCATAACAGTCCTCAGCAATGGCATTGGAAACCTTGGTGGTTATCGGTGAGGTGGTGGCAGAGTACGAATGGGGCAACTGCTGCATTTGTGACTGGAGAAGAGTCACGGGAGGATGATATTGTTGTTGATGAAGCTGTTGCTGTTGTTGAAGCTGCTGTTGATGTTGTTGCAATGCTTGATGTTGTTGGTAAAAGTTCGACTCATTGTGCAACTGGTTTGGCTGATTTGGATGGTCGACCTGGAAGTGAGGAAACTGGCGAACCTCCTTCATTGTGGGTGCCGCAGACGGAGCCGTCCACAATTCCGACGGAGGGGGCGGTGGACTGGGTGCCGGAGGAGGTGGAGGAAGGGTGTCCGCTCCTGGAGAAATGGGAAAAGAAGTAGTCTTAAGAAGAACTAAATCCTAAGGCATAAGTTTTACTTGTTAAGAAGAAAAGGTTTTCTCTACTATGGAGTAATAAGTCTACTTGAATTTTCAAGTTTAACTAATTTCAATGTAATTACAGGCAACACACCTTTTGCACCTTGAATTAGAATAGGACCATTGTGAATAGGAGTGCTTTTAACAGTTTCAGCGTAGGTCATGCTCTCCAGGTCAATGGACTTGCTCTTTTTCCTTTTCCTCACCTTCTTCTGTTGCTCCTTCTCTATCTCTTCAGGGTGGAGGAACTCCCAGAGTCTCTTCCTCACCTGGTTCAGCTTCATGGTGTAGGTTTTGTAAGCCTGGATTGTTAACAACAACCTTAACACCACAACATTAGAGACGACCAGCCAATGAGCACGAACCTCTTTCACTTTAATGATGACAAAAAAGAACCTACTGTAGTGAGAATGTTGCACTCCCCCAACTGAGCATCGTAGAAGAGTTCACTGAGTTCCAAGGTGAGGATCAATTCCTTTCTTTGGGATCCTTCCTTCTCCAGCGAGGCCACGTACCTCTCGTACTCGGATCTGACTCGCTCCATTTCCCGGACGAGCCCCTCGCCCTCACTTCGACCTGGAAGTCGTTCGAAGGTCAATTTCAACAGAGAAAGAAAATAATCAATTGAAAAAAAAAACAAAAGATTCAAAGTTCATCAGTATAAGTCTCCATTGAGTGGAATGATATTGGAATAATGGCAGCTCTATTATTGCCTAGGTCATCTATTAATTAATGTTGTGTTAAATAATAATAATAATATAAGTTTATTAACAATTAAAGTTAATTAATCAAAAAATTAGTCGGTTTAAATCAAATTTACTTTTCATCTCCTGCTTGTGGGCGTCGACTTCCTCGGCAGTCCAGATGGGGTCGGAAAGTTCTGCCCTCTGAACTTCGACCTGCTCCTCCAACTCTGTCATCTCCACTATGCTCTTCTTCAGATTTTCAGGCTGCATTTAATTTCATATGTTATTATTGGTTTAAACCAAGAAAACAATAATTAACCTCTTCATGCATCAATTAAGGAACAACAATAACAACAACAATAATAATAATAATAATAATAATAATAATAATAATAATAATAATAATAGCTCACATAAACAAAAAATTAAGTGTGAAATGGCTCACTAATGGAAGATTAAAAGGAGACTTTAATGTTTGCAGCACAAAATCAGGCACTCAACACCAGATACCATCAAAGACATAACCTTGGCCAGTCAGTTAAGAGTGTCTGCCGATCGTATTTAAAAATTTAAAAGCTGAGGAGCACATCAGTCACATAGTTGCTGGATGTGAAGTCCTTGCACCAGTGGAGTACCTGCAGAGGCACAACAAGGTGGCGGGCTACATACGCTGGCGAATTTGCAAAAGTCTTAATCTCCCAGTGACAGAAAAGTATTATATGCATGAGCCTGAAACAGTTACAAAGTTGATGGACAGTGTTATTATGTGGGATAAAACGATATTAACAGACAGGACCATTCTCACAAACAGGCCTGGCTTAATAATCCTGAACAAAATTGCTTCATTGTGGATGTGGTAATACCTGATGACGTGAATGTGTTGAAAAGAGACAGAGAAGAGGTTGAAATACAAAGATCCACAGATAGAAATTTCTAGAATGTGGAATGTCAAGACAAAAGTGGTAGGAGTTGTAGTTGGAGCTTTAGGAACTGAGTGACAATTTTAATAAAGAAATTGAGTCGATACCAGGAAAGCCGAGTGCTGAAGATGTTCAAAACATTGCATTGAAGGGGCTGCACATGTTCTAAGGACTTGGGTGAATGATAGAAGAACGGACATAGAAAGATCAAACATTTTTGTTTATGTACATTCAATTTAAGTTTTGACTCGGTTCATGATTAAGACAATTCATTCATTTCCATTTATTAATGTTTTTTGCTTTTTTTATTGTCGAGGTCAATCTCTGGAGACTTGGTAATCATTTTATCCGGCTGCAATACAGACGAGTTTGACTTTGAATATAATAATAATAATAATAATAATAATAATAATGATGATAATAATAATAACAATAATAACAACAACAACAACAGCAACAACAACAATAATAATAATGAAAATTTGAATGTCCTCATGAAACAAACCCAAAAGCAGTACGTATGTCCCTTAATTTCATAAAAGAAGAGAAAAAGTTGTTTAGGTTAAACTTACATGAAATCCAGCCAATAGCTTTGAACTGAGGCTTGACTTTACCTTTGTGTTATCTATGGATTCATGAGTTAAACAAATATCACCATGACAATCCAGCCAACTACAATATTTTCATTAGTTCAACATACAAGTAATATTTCTCATCCTGTGGATGAAATAGAAACTTAGTTGATGACATGTTTTGAGATGTAAAGGTTCTTGTGGATTTCATGAAAATACATTAACACAATGTCATTGCTAAGTTGGGCTAAAATACCAATATCAAATTGTCAAATATTTTCACGTAAGTTATCTCACTCAAATATCTAAATTTGTTTCAATCTCGAGTTGAAAAATACAAAAAGTCACACGCACACAGCGTCGCCAGGAGTTCCTTGACGAAGGCCTCGTCGTAGACTTTTCGTTCCAGCCATATCTTGAATATCCTCTTGACGCTGGACTTGACGGAAGCATCCCTTCAAATCAAACAATCGTGAAGGCCTTTGAACGTCATCAGTTGCCATAGGAAACCATTCAAACAATGAGAACCAATCGCTAGGTGTGAGAACTTATTTTAGGAGATTCATGGAAATACATTATAAAAAAATATATATAATTTATTTTTAATTTGGTAGAGTCACATTCTTTAATGTTTAATGTTTATAAAAGTTGCTACATTTAACTACATGTAATTAGTCGCTTAATTACTTAGTTACAAACAAAATGGTTAATTAGAAACCTAACAGGACTCGAGTAACGAATAGCATTTGAAAAACGTGACGAGCAAGACAACGTAATGAGTAACTCAGCATAACATGCCCAGTTGTGGATCTAATGTTAAAACTGTTGATGCCAAATGGTGCTCCACAACCCTAGCTCATTACACAGTGCACAACAATTATGTCAACTAGTACAACAATACAAACTTTTAATTTTATGATACATAAAATAATAATATCAATAGTAATAATAATAATAATAATAATAATAATAATAATACATTTTTTATGTACGAGATCTATGATAGTGCTCAGGATTCATCCAGAGAAGCCAAGATGAACAGCACATCAATGCCGATGATGCTAACATTAGCAGCAATAATAATAATAATAACAATAATAATAATAACAGCATATTTAAGGGTAATTATGCACCCACCTGACCAAGAGGGCAGCATCCTTCAAAACTTCTTTGAAGGCATCTTTGAAGACGACCGCATGTTCCCTGCGACATGTCTGAACGATGTCGTTGCACAAGTAGAAGAGGCAGAGTCGCAACTCGATCTTTGCTGACGAATTGATTTCATAAAACGGTTGGTCAAGTCATGTGATCGCGTCGTTTCATGGAATTTTAATGATAAGTTTTTAAGACCAAATATATTATATTGATGATTTTTCATCTAATGGCGAGCTTTAGATTGAAAACATTTGCACAATCTCGATTAACTATAGTTAATATTAGTGCATTGTCGTTACTTTTTCAGAAATTCATTACTAGCCATGCTTTTATGACTTATGACTTAAAATACAGCACCACATAAGATGCTACAAGCTAAATAAATGGTCTAGTCATTTACTGAATTAAGTATGATCTAATTCAAAAAATTTGGAAATCATTTGAAATTTGGAAAAGCCATGAACCATAAATTATCAAGAAATAAAAATACTGAGTGTTGAGAGGTTCATTTGAGTATAAAATTTCACATTAAGCAAAGTAGTCCATAGTGAAAAATTCAAGATATTAAGGACAATAGCCATTCATTCCTAATTTTAAAGATAAAATTTATTCATCATGTCACATGACTTTCTATTGATTGTTAATGAAAACATTAAAAAGTACGTAACAGAATGTTAGAAACTGACAAGTAATTCAACAATTAATTGAGATCAACTGCTTGAATTTACTTATCATGTAAATAATAAATTCAAGGCACTGCTTCCGAAACATAGCTACATCCTTTAAAAAAAAAATGATTACCAGTTTTGAGAACTTGAAACCAAATAGACACGATTTGCTCGTGCTGGGCTTTGTGACTGATTGCCCACATGGAAAGTGTTTGGATGCTTTCACGAGTGTTGCTGAGGCTTTGCAGCTTTTTTTCGACAAGTTTAACGTCCAGGGGGCTGCTGCTACCCATGTTCATTGTTTTCTATCTCAGGAACTAGTAAAGTCAATCCATAAACATAATCCCTTGACGAAATGCTGTACACAAAAACGAATATTTACGCACAGAATAACTCGGACCGCAACTATTTCGGCTCGCACCAAATATCCCACAAATATAAACAATTCTTCGATTTCGAGGCGACGAAAAGCAAGCGTAAAGAAAGTTGTTTTCAAAAACACCACATTTGTAATAAACTGTGACATTATAAATTGACTAGGTTTATGAAAGTAATTATTTGAAAAGTTACGCAATACTGCTTAATTTGTATAGTGTTAGTGTTATTTTTTTTAGTAACGTTCGCTTTACAACATGCATAAAATTTCAGAGTAATACAGTAACAAATCATTTAATGATAATTCGTATCTTGCGACGGCTTTTAATGTTTTTGTTTTCAAACATTCATTTCAGTTTGTTTATTAACATTTTTATGCAGGACCGTTGGAGAAAAACTAAGCAAAAACAGTTAATTCCGTTATAAAGTAGCATTTCGACACTTATTTGGCTTCTGTTAGTACATCTAGTCACCACGGCTTATATAGGGAATTTTCGCTTAACATCTTGTGGTGCAACCTCCTGTCTTAGTTCTTGTTTCTAAACCCTATAAACACCGATTTTTGTTTAGCAAGCATCTGTTTATCGATCTATTGTGAAAGGAACATGTCTAAACTACCGTGGCCCACTTTTCGTGCTTTATGCAACATTTTTTGTTGTCCACCTCTGCCATCGAAGATCACGAACAAACTTGCTTTTGTTCCCCCTGATCCGACTTATGTCTTCGTCGATGTTCTTGACGGACAAAAGAAGGTCTTTAGGCCTCTGGAAGCTGCTGAGTGGCAATTTGGACCTGCAGAGCTGGAGAACATAGAAGCATTCACATGTGTCACAAAGAAGAAGGAGACAATAGCTTGCATCTTTGTCAAACCTAAGATTAGACGATTTTTTGGAAAGTAAGAATATCCAGGAATATTTTAAATAGGCTGAATTTTAAACATTTTTATGTCATGATGACGAAGAACAACATATGATGTCACCTTTAATTCTCGTCTGATGTTATTATGTGTTCGTCGTAGCAAACTTCACCAGAGGTACACGATCCTCTTCAGCCACGGAAATGCCGTCGACATCGGACAAATGAGCAGCTTCCTGACGTACTTTGCCAACGAGTTCCAGTGCAACATCTTCTGCTACGACTACTCTGGATATGGAGCGAGCACCGGAACTCCAAGCGAGGCCAACCTGTACGCAGACGCCGATGCAGCTCTGGAATACTTAAGAGACAAGTAAGCACAAGGATAGGGAAACTTATGACTTCTATGAATTTTTCTCTATTTTATTTCTTAAACTGACATTTGGCTCAATAATTTCTTGAGAGGATTTTTTTTACTGGATTTACTTATAATCAGTCAATGATAAATAGTTAACTAATATTGAATAAGTAATGAATATGAAATTGTTAATTACAAATATCTGATTAGTCACATTTCTGGCTTGAAGGTTGAGATTTAAAATTCTGATTTTCGTTGGGTGCACTTAGGGCAAACTTCTGAAAATGACTTCAGCCCCTCAACTTTTACATTCCAAAAATACTTACAAACGTAGAAATATTTAGAAACATATAGGCTTATAATCTAAATCTAAACTTACTCAAACTTGATTCTGATTTCATTGCCAGGTTAGACATAAACCCAGACAGTATCATCCTTTATGGTCAGAGCATTGGCACAGTGCCAACAGTTGATCTTGCCTCAAAGATCAAGGTTGCAGGGGTGGTCCTTCATTGCCCTCTCATGTCTGGCATGAGGATTGTCTTCCCCAAGACTAAGGACACCTGGTTTTTTGATGCTTTCCCAAGGTCAGTACTGTTGCTGGATGTCGGTGAACTTTCTTTTTGAATTTTTATTGTTTGTTAACATATTTTAAGTTATTGTTATCTCACTTTACTATTTTTTTTTGTGTTTAAAAATCTCAAACACTTAATCTTAAAGAAGGGACATAAAATTGTTAAGAATATTAGTGATGTTAAACCAGGATTTACTGCTGTTTTACATCATTTTTGTGAAATAATAAAACAGTTGATAAACGAACCTTGTGTTAGAATGTGAATGATGTTCAAAACAATTGCTGGAATAAGGACATCAAAAGGATTGGAAGTAGGCTCCACATGAGGAGGAGCCATCCGACTTATAAATATTTGATGTCGTTGTTTACGACTTAATTACCTCTGCAAACATATTTTTGTTGTTTTTATTTTTTTCTTAAAGAACATTATTAATGTGTAAATTTAAACACAGACTGAGCATCGTATTGTTTTGATCTTCGCTCGCGATATCCAATCAACAATCTAACCTTCAACATCCATTCATTCTAGCATCGACAAGGCCAAGGACATAAAATCTCCCGTTCTCGTGATCCACGGGACTGAAGACGAAGTCATCGACATTTGTCACGGCCAGAACATTTTCAAACAGTGCCCCAAGACTGTGGCTCCCCTGTGGGTTCACGGGGCAGGCCACAACGACATCGAGATGTACCCCGTCTATACCGAGAGGCTGCACAAATTCATTGAGGAAGAACTTCCCCTGAGTTAGCAAGGACATCTCTGGTGATTAGAAACAGGATTTTGTGCATGAAACCGAACTGCTCTGGTGGTGGGCTTTGTCTATTGTGGATGATGTGTTGTGGATGATGTCATCACTCCAGTTGTCAGTGCTCTTTGAACCTTTTGTACTTGTTGTCATCTTGGTGATGGTGCAGAGCATGGTCATCTGCTTGTAAATCTTATCCGTGGGCACCTTCCATCCTCCAACTATGTTTCAGTCATTCACTAATTTCATGTTAAAGACTTTTTTATGGCAGGCCCATCTCCTGATCGGTTTCTTTCTTTAGGTCCATCTCCTGATTGGTTTCTTTCTTTATCTGCCCACTGCTCTGCTAATCCTGCCCGATCTCTTGCAGACTGCTGCCACCTTTGCTTGAGAAAGAACTGCTGAGGTTACCGTCATCATCATCATCAGCTCTTGACACTGCTACAACATCCGTCAGGACTGTCATGTCGTTTGTCATCTGCCTTGTTGGTGTCCTCTAGTCAAGGACTTTGTTGTCTCAATGTACATGTTTGGAGTTGGATTGGTGCATTATTCAACTTTTGTTAGATGTTTCTATGTCAATGGTTCTCAGCACTGTTTGTTGCAAGGTTTCTGATGTGTTTTTCAAAATTCTTATTTGTTTAAACGTTTATTAGAAACTCATAAAAAATGTAAAGTATCAATCAGCTGACTATTTTATAGAGTTTCTTTTAAGTTATGAAAAATGATTTGCTTCCAATGTTTTTGTTAAGCAAGTCTGGAACTGACGTTCAAATTTTCTCTTTTGAAATGCAAGTCTGCCATGGTATGACGCAGAACCATATGACTCTACATCTTATCCAAGGACACAATTCACTAAGTTCGTCCACCAATTTCTAGCACTGCATTGTCCTTTGTAAACTCAGGTCGTCTCTGGTGACATGGCTCGTTCATTTTTATTTGTCGTCTGCTTTCTCGTCGTCTCGACAGTATTCACGATCAACCATGTTGTGGTGTTATTCTTAACAATCATCATAATCAGCATCATCAACATCATCATCATCATCATACTTATCACAATTATCCAGTTGGTCTCAGTCTTCAATCATTGGAGCCCATTATCAGACATGCTGTTCAGAAATACTGCCAGCTTCTTTTGTTACACTTTTGTGAGACTGTTGAAGTTGATTTTTTTTTTCACCAACAAGTTGTTGAACAGGCGATGACATCACAGATGGGGAGCATAAATTATCAACGAACACTTATTAATTGATGTGTGACGAACTGTGTATAAAGTTATTGTTCGTCACATATAAATATATTGTATATCAATTTTTCATGTGACTTTTGAGCTCTTTATAATCTTTTGTTGTGCAGGAGGTGATATGTCGAGTCATCCTTTTTTTTTTACCTAAGCTTGGCTCCATGCGCTCCGGATGTGGTGATGACGATGAGAGACCAGTCCTTGTGGGAATTATTTTTATGCTAGTCACAAAATATTTTTACACGGTTTTCTGTAATTTTCTATTATTATGCATAATAATTTTGTCGTGTCACTATCTATTCATGTTTTCTATCATTTGACTTTTCTGAATGTGATGCATCACATTAAGTCTGGTACACATGATGACGACGATGATGAAGCGCTGAAGGCGAGGCTTAAAAGTGAATCTAAAGTTTCAATGTAACCTCCACTCTGGTGAACATTTAGTTTGAAATATTCACAATCAGATCATTCGTTTGGTTATAATTACTCGAACTCAATAAAATGGCATATCACAGCTCATTGTTTGTACATCTGGATTAGTTCTGCCACCTCTTCTTTCTTTTATTTGTTACTATATGGAAGTAGATTCAACAGAAAAGACTCGCTGATCAGAGACAAAAGTCATGTTGCTCGGTACAGATAGTAAATTGTAAATGAAGTTCTAAGTAAGATGGGTGTGCCGAGAATTTTGTGAGGCATTTTGTGGTCCAATCTCTTATGTAAGCTTGCAAGAGGTGCTGCTGTGACTGATCTGCAAGTTGTTGTGAAGGAGTTTGTTTCTCAAGGGAACAATTTTCCAATTAATGAAGGCTTAGGCATTTGATGAATAGTACAGTTTTTTTTTAATCGCTTTGTTCTTGCTATCAAGATTATTATTAATCACTTTTTTAAGGGAGGCATAACCAAAACAATAGGGAGGATTTTGAGAAGTGGCTTTTTATGAAAATAGATCCACAGAACAACTCCGTAATGTATTACAAAATAAAACAAGATTGTAAATAAACAATTGAAGCCGCGTTGTAAGTAACTCTAAATACTGCGTTTCATCTGCCTGAGGTGCTTCATTGATTTATGGTGACGCTGATACATTAAATTGTTGCTGCAAAGAAATTCATAATGGAGACTAAACTGACCACAAGAAAAACAACTTCAAAAATAATTACAAACTCCTATAAATACTCGAAGATACATCTGACACCTTAACTAAATCCACCCTAAAATGAGATCAAAGGTTGAGGTGAATCGAAGCTAGCCACTTTGACCAAACCAATCACGCTCACGTCATCATAAATCAACACATCCAAATGTTACACCAACTGCCTAAATGTCCCAGAGCTACTGTAAAACAATTGTGATCATGATGGGGCAAAGGCCACTAAGTAATGACAAAAGTGAAATTCTTGAACTCTAATATCTTACCAAATAAAATTTTACAAAATAACTGAAAACAAATTCAGGATATAAGTAATCCAGTGCAGACTTCTACTGTCTCGTTTTAGGATTACTGAAACAACAAAATATGACGAAATAAAGCATAATTAAAGGGCTACATTAGATTTTTTGAGCTGGAATTAAAAATTCCTAAAACCATTTGAGAAAACTGTAGAAACAAAGATCCACTAATTTACTGACAATCAAATGTATCAACAATATCAGCCACCAATCCCTCCACAACTTCTGACAAAATCCTTTCCGTGGGAGTTGGTGTCAGTCACCAGAAAGACTTTAAGTCAGGTGAGTAGAATTGTTCAGTAGCCAATTTACGAGATGGCACTTTTCGGATAAGAAATATCTCACGCTATCCTGAAAAGAAAGTCCTTATGTAAAATAAAATGTAATATTCCAATAGGACATATCGAAGCCAAACAATTACTCTCCTACTCCGATCAGGAAGTTGGGTCGTCAACTCCCGCTTCATTGATGAGGACTTTCTCCCGGTCTGTCCATGGTTGTTACTTTGTTATAACTTATTTAGATGCAACTAATGCAAATATTTTAAACAATTTTCCAATTAATGAACTATGGCTAATTTTACTTAGTTATTAGTATTACTAAAAGTAAGATAGTATGATTAGATATCATGATAAAATTAAATCAATTATAATAAACATGTTTATAATATTTATATTTATAATATATGTCTATATATGATAAGAATATTCTTGTTAAAAGCTAACACCAGTAAACCAACAAGCAAAGGAAAAGTGGTGGATTATCTTTAACATCCAGAATTATTTTAAATAAAAAATAAACATCCTGAGGAAGTTATAGGCTTGGAACATTAGCAGGACTAATGAGCCCCTGATGTATTAATGTATCAGGTTTCAAACATGATACAAAGCAACTGTATTTTAGCATCATAATTTTTTGAGTTAACCTGCAGGCCTCTCATAACCCCTTAGATATATCAAATATCAGTTGATACCTAACACTACACAGCTACATTTTTATTAAGAGCTTCGTGAACAAAGGCTCAAGGCCATAAAAAATAAGACAAAATAACTATCTTCCACATCGACTTCATATTGGCATCTTAAAGCAGTCTTTCTTTCATGGATGATAAGGGTATCGACCACTTTCATGTCTATGGCCTGAACTGTTTCCTCAAATGACAGGTTACTCTGCCAGGGCCTTTTGAACTTTCCAAGCGAAACTTTCTGTCAAGTTACAGGCAACCACTTCCTACTCACTTTCAGGTCTTTTCTCAAAAAACTTGCTTGCGAGCAGAATTTTGTCAAACAGGTGTCCTAGTTGTAGGGACAACTTGGGGCCAAGACTGACACCATGTCTCTTAAAACCATTAAAAACGTAAGTTTCTAGAGATTATTATTGAATTATTATTAATATTCTATTATTGAATTCTTAACCCTTTGCGTAACTTCATCTTATTCCAGTATCTTCTAATCTGAAAAAACCGCCGATTCTCCATTCTTCAGGCTAGCTTGTCGAACTTGAACTCGAAGGTACGATGTGTATGTGTTAACGTCCGTTGAAATAACAAAATTATTTGTACAGAAACAAGCTTCGATTAATTGATTAGTTGATTAAAGTGCATCGCAATCTGAGACTGAGATGATTTTTGCAGAGGCAGTTACGATCTTTACAATGCCACACTATTGGCGAACTTGATAGTGGTCCAATTTTGCCCGCCAATGAAGCAATGAGATTCAATGAATCTCGTTGTCGTTATCGTTACGATAATGTTGGCAGGATGAATGTGAAGAATCGACATTTCGTCGTGTTACTGGGGTATAATTACCTTAACTAGTAAATTGGTCCTTTGATGTCTCGAGAGACAAACATTACACGTGAGTGGTTCATATTTTTAATTTTTTTAATTCGAAGCCAGAGTTTTTTAACGACCGATTATAAATACCGATGAGTCTTCCTGTAGTCAAGTTTCTCAACAGTAGACAATTGTTGATTGCTGGTGCGTGGACCAATTAAATACAACAGGCGATGATACGATTAAGAGTTTCATTCGGGAGAGCTAGTGAAGGACATCTATGAAATGCACATCTTGGAGTATTCCAGTTTTCCAAATTTTTAGCAAATAGATGAGACGAATCAAACATGAATGGTATTGAACGAATTGCCCCATGCAAATTTGATCACCTATCACAGTCAGTTGATATTTCTCCAACTTTCCACTTTATCAAAGGTCTAGAACCTGTTGCAAAGAATTAACAGACCATACACAAAAATAACGTGGTTCACTTCATCTTTTTCCGGGGGAAAACTCTTGCAGAACTATTTTTGAGAGTTTTTTTGATTCTCACCAAATTCCAAAAATGCCTTAGGAACCACCACCTTCATCATCAAAAAATTAAATCCATTAAATCATTGCAAACGACAAATGTGCGAACTCCACGACTAATTCTCACGATTATTGTTGCGTTCGTAATACCATTAATGACGGAATCATTTTAAATTTTGGACGACCCAACGATACGCAGCTTCTTACATCATCTAGCAAATAATACCCAGTCGCCATAAACGAGAATATAAGTCCAAATACTTGACGCGCACCAAAAATCATAAACAATCGCAACACTGCCTACCCCTCGA
>MPNW01000812.1:0-21070 GCA_011800805.1 Hirudo medicinalis | reverse complement strand
ATCATCATCAATGACATAATCACGTCATGATCGTTAATAAGTCCTCAATAGCATAATAACCACCATTACTAATACTGAATTACATCATAATGACTCTCCATTATCGAAATCGAAAGATGTATCACCTATGATATCTGTCATATTCAAAGGCACTTTGTAAAGCAGAAGCAGCAGCAACAACAACAATAATAATAATAATAATATTTAAAAGAAGATCATTTAAAAGCTATCGAAATAATATCAAGGGTTATTTTAAAAACGGAATAAAGAGAAATAAAATCATGTCATCATTAATATTATAATTGGCCTTTTGGATTGTTACTATTGTTATTATTATTATTATAATTATCATTATTTTTATTATATCTATTATTTATTATATTTACAATTGATATTAATATTGTATAATTAATATTAATAATATATATTAATAATCAATAATAATTATTTAATAATTGTAATAATAACCAAAGATGATATTTATTATTATTAATATCATTCATTATTATTATAAATAAAAATAAATAATATCATATAAATAATGTAATATAATAAAAATAATATAATATATAATAATAATTAACAATATATATATATAACAATTATTATAATTCATTATAATAATTCAATCTAAATCATTATTATTATATATTATATTATAATAATTATTATTATTCTTTCTGATGTTGATATCACATATTGTCCGATTTATTCTTGATGATTCTCCTACGGCAGAACAGGACGCCCAATTTCTGATTGTTCATTTCCACGCCAGACAACTCTCATCAACTTTGAAGTCACACGATGAACACGAACAGAAAATTTCTTGAGTGGAAGACGAGATTTCTTAATCTTCACCAAATCCTTAACCTCATAATACCCTAGTAACAGGTCAACATTCACCCAATTGAGGGCATCCCTAAAGGCAAGACAGGGCCTCAAGAATCGATCTGGAATCTGGCCATCCAATTTCACTTCCTGTTGATTGGATGTCTTCGAATAGGTTTGGTGGCAAGTGAATGTCTTTCTTTAGAGCTGTTATGAGAAGAATGAGCTATGATAAGTTATCAAAATCAAAATGATGAGGTTTTTTGCAATAGTTAAACATGCCTCACGAATTTTTATTACATACATATTTGAAGCATTATAATTGTTTGCATTCTAGATATCATTAACTCGACATTTAATCGTCTGCATTAAACTTATGAGAAAATAGAGTACAACTATGGTCTCAATTAGTGCAGGTACTTGATTTTGAAGATCAATGAGGAGATGTTTGAACTAATGTTAGACTCGAAGTCGAAAGAGAAAGTTTTGAGAAATTGATCTGACTTTATCGCCCTCTCCCGCAAAACTCGATGCTGGTGTCGCAATCAAAGGCTCCCATCAATTTTTAAAAATTGTGCATGTTAGTTCAAAGATTTAAAAAGCAGCATTCTTTATTCTTAGTGCCCCCAACTTGTACCAAACTTGGGAAGCGGCGCTTTATAAATAGCTAGGTGTTTGTAGTGCTTTCACTTTCATTTCAGATACATAACGCAGAAAATCGGTCAAGTATTAGAAAAAAATCCATATCATATCCATACCATATCCTCGAAACCGATCCCAATTGAGAAAAATGAGTTCAAAATTTAGGACAGCGGCTTTCAAAAGGTTGTCTCTCAGAGTTGATATCTTTAGTCTAGAGGAGCTGCCTAAGGTTGACAAGTATTTTAAAAATCAAGTTATGTTTTTGTAATCATGAATCATTTTTAGATGATAAGAAAGTTGCTTTAATTCCACTTGCTTACTCATTGTCAGTTGCTTTTAAATTGAGAGCACTTTCGAAATCTTTCTGCTTTTAGCGAAGCTATTCAGGTACTATCGAAGATGCTAAAATCGGTTGATGGCTAGTCGTTTTAAAATTTCTGAAGACTTCAATTTAATGAAGTTTTAAATATGTATAACAATGCATTTTTAATGTAATAAAATTATAATCAAATAACAAATTCTATAGCATGCCGATTTAATTTTGAACTTTTGCATTTTTATTAATATTACGTTTTTAGTTTTAGTAAAACCACTAAGAGTATTCACGCATTCAAAGTTTTAAATTTTAGTAGCAGATTGAAGACTACCTGAGCTACATTCACTTGAAACTCGAAAGGGTTAATATTTGTAAATTCACATAGACTATGTGAATCTTGAATTATATCTTAATTATATTATATATAAATCATAATATCAAGCTACAAGCGAAATGCTTAAACACAACAATCAGGTGCTCAAGGAATTCAAAGTGGAATGTAATTAAAAATCGTAACCTCGAGGCACAAAACTCGAGTCCATAAATTGAGACCAGTAAGCTTACGGCGTCCTTCCTAGAATTATACATTTATTAATTTGCAATCCAATTTCTTATTTTATATCCATCAATCGTGAAATTAACATGCTAGAATAATTTTTTAAAAATTAAGCGTAATTTCAAAATGAAAATTTGTTAAAAAATGAATATCAAACTGTTTAGCGAGGAAATTTTTTATTTTGAGGTTGGATTCCATCGGTTGGAGCACACGAAACTCCTGATCGAACCGGTTCCAATGACCCGCAACTGCATTTCATTCTTGATGTCTTCTGCAAATTTGATTTATAACTTCAAAATTTACCATTCATCCTCAATTTCAATAGGCGCCACTTTCTTGATTATAATCGTTGAATGGACAGCTCTTTAGCGAACAATTTTCTGGACCCGTGAGCAATAGAGGCCATTCAGATATCAGATGACGGAATCAAAACAAGATACCTTAGCTTCATCTTGTTAACGACACCTCATTAGCGTTCGAACATAAGTGTATTTATCTCCCTCGACACAGGACTGAATAACATTTTACAACCGAAATTCATAAGGTGTTCCACATAAAATGGAATGCAAAAGCGATTTAGACGAAAGACCAACTCGCATTGCCATCGACAGACCAGTCTACAGGCAGTCCGATTTCGATCGGAGGTTCTTCGACGAAAAGATTCCAGGAGAGAATGCAAGGACGAAATCGGAGGAAAATTGTTGCTCCAGGTTTTTCAAGAAACACTGCACTAAAGAGAAAGTTCAGAACTCCATTTCTGGTTAGTAAAAGTCATGAGGACCACCTGTTATTTTCTGACGCCCTCTTTTTATCTTAAGGAATTTTTCCTGTGATTGAGCACTGGAAAACTTACGACTGGAAGAAGTGCATACTATATGATATCATTGCTGGGTTCAGTGCAGGGGTCATACATCTGCCGCAAGGTCTGGGATTTGCCTTACTGGCAGGTGAGGACATTGTATTTATTTGTCGATATTATTATTATAAAGCATTTATTTATTTAATTACATCGTGTATTTATATTTTGTTAAAGCATTTCATGTAAACTATTTTATTACTACATTATTAATAATTCATTAAACATAACGTTATTAACATAATTTGCATTAAGGTGTTCCTCCTGTATTTGGTCTCTACACATCCTTCCTTCCTGGATGGATTTATTACATATTCGGCACTTCCAGACACCTATCCTATGGTACTATGGCAGTATTGGCACTCATGGTTGGGTCGTTCGTAAACAAACAGGAGTATGACGTCATGTTTGCCGGAAATGGAACAGTCGAAGGGAATAATTCCATTCAGGCGATTCGGAGTGGAACTTTGGATGCTTGGAATTCGAGTGATCGTGATCCGTTCGCGTGAGTGATCGATTGATTGAATGATGCAGGATCAATTAGTTGCATATCATCGTAAACTTGTAAACTTACAAGTAAAGGATAAAATAATAAAAATGTAACAGTTAGCTTGTTGTATGAATTTATTATAATATATGTATGTTATTATTATATTTTTATAATTAATTAGCCTAATAATTAACTAGTTAATTTCGTTCGTTTAATTTACGATTAAGCTCAGAAACACCTCCTCATTTGGAATCCATTCGAGATTTGCAAAACCATCCATCGCCTCCAGTGTATTCCAACGACCAACTTAGGGTGAACGCTGCTACCCTCTTGACGCTGACCGTTGGTCTGCTCCAGATCTTCATGTCGGCCCTGAAATTGGGGGTCGTATCAACCTTCATGTCATTGCCCTTCGTCAAAAGCTTCACGGCCGGCGCAGCCGTACACATAGTAATCAACCAGGTGATCAAGAATTTTATGCAGATATCTTTAAGTAGTAAATGCATCTTAGTATATTTTTCAAAACAAAGCCAAATAATTTCTGTGTTACGTTGAAGATACCGTTTCAACTTGGATTCAAAGTAAAAAGAGCCTCGGGAGCATTTCAACTTCCGATCAACATCTACAGGATCGGAAGTAAGGTTTTCCAGACAAACATGGCTGCCCTCGTCATGTCAATCGTCTGCATGATGTTTCTCCTGCTCATGAAAGAAGTCATCAATCGTAAATTGGCTCACAAGTTGAAATTCCCGATACCAGCAGAACTGATTGTTGTGGTAGTAGCAACTGTGGTATCGTACTTTGCCGCATTCAACAATCTGTTCAACATGCGAGTAAGTGGTAACATTTAGAATAAAAATTTAAGAGGCCGTAAAATGGTTCCGGAATGTTTACATAAATATCGTATTATTGGCAGGCTTTGGCTTTACATTTATTTCATAGCCAGGACCGGCTTCGCTATGCATACAAAAAGAGTTAATTCAATTCAACTGCTTATTGTTTTAAGTTTAAAGATATTTTTCATAAAATTATGAACAAGCTTTAGATTTACGAGGCAGTCTGAATCGGTGCCATTTGGTTGTTAGGATGTCAAGAGTGTCGTGCTTATTGAAATGGCCTTTTGTATCAAACTATTGTCATTTTGAATCTTTTATTTATTGACAATCGGTTTTTGAATTTGTTTTTCTGATATCTAGTGGTTAATACTGGTTATAATTCGTTTAAATCTTTTGCTCAACGAGCCGTAACAGTTCACATTAATTTGTCGAGCAAAATAAGCAATTAATACAAATATGGTAATCAAATCAAAACATAAATATGATGAAACCATTAAAATATTTAAACGGAAGGCAAATATTTTAAGAGATGCATTTGAAGCCATGTTTTTCGTTTTGATGGTTCAAACGTCTTTGTTTACAAACACAATTCGAGCCATGAGCCTCTGGATTCCTACGCCAAGTATTTTAGAGGCACTTTATGTGAAGAGAATAAAACAAATTCTGTTTAAGAGATACGTTTATCATTTCCGCAATAAAATAAAGGACCATATTAGTTATTTTGGTTGCAAAGCACGTCAGCGATTGTAAATGATGACCGACACACCTTCCTAAAAACATCGCTGCCTCATATTCAGGTTACAGGATCAATTCCAACGGGATTTCCTACCCCAATGCTTCCTTCCATCTTCCTAATGGTGGACGAAGATTCCAGTTTTTTCGGAACTCTGGCAATGCTTCTGAGCGAAGCAGTGCCGATGGCCATCATCGGGTTTGCTCTGGCTATAACTATGGGCAAGTTGATGGCCGAAAGACACAATTACGAAGTCGACTCGAATCATGAACTTCTTGCTTCTGGACTGGTCAATGGGTTTTGTTCATTCTTTGGATGCATTGCTTCAACGCAGGTATAGCAATTTTAATTGAATCATTATTTTAATCTCTTTTAAGTAACAGTCTGTGTTTAGTTGAATGTGATGTCTGTGTTATTAGGCGCCACCCCGTACCCTAGTGCTTGAATCTTGTGGCTGCAAATCAAGACTTTCCGGCCTCATTTCGACCATACTACCCTTTGTCGTCGTAATTCTGGCTGGCTCCCTGTTTTCTGCCCTTCCAATTTGCGTACTTGGAAGTGTTGTCAGTGCCGCCATGTTGCCTTTGATCGTAACGGAGTTCGTCGATTTTATTCCACTTAGGAGAGTTTCGAAAGGCGACTGTCTTGTATGGATACTTTGCTTCTTGACGACGGTGTGTGTGGATGTTGGAGCTGGACTGCTCCTAGGGATACTGGCTAGCGGGTTAGTGATTCTGTTCGGCAACAAGGGTGCCAAAGGTAGACTTCTGAAAAGGGCAGGAAGTACGGAGATCTACGTCAGCAGAAACGATATTCGAACTATCGATGGAACCAACAACAACAACGATGGTGATATATCTAAATGTGTGTTCACTCCTTTCATGACAAGTGGATCGGAAAAGAAGGCAATCGAGGGCGAATTAGGATGCAACGTGGCCATATTTCGCTTCGAATGTTCTCTTTATTTTGTCAATGCTGAGAGCTTCAAGAACACTCTTTTCAATTGCGTGTTGAAGTCGGACTTAAATAAGATTGTTTCTGCAGTCCCTGATGACAAAAATACAAAGAAAAAGCGGAATGTCAAATGCTGTTACCGCATCACAGTTGATGAAAAGCCAGTGAATGAGAAAGTTGCTCTGAAGTCTTTCAAAGGGAATGCTACTTCCGGCAATACAGAAGGAACGAATCAGCCTGCGCTAAGTGAAGTGAAAGTTCCGCTGGGAAATCAAATCATGCACGTGATCTTAGATTTTTCTAGAATTTCTGACGTGGACATAACGGGTCTTAATGCCCTTAAGTGTGCCATCAAAAAACTTGACGATAACAACATTTCGGTTTCGATTTGTTGCTGCCCGGAAAAAACCAGAAAACGGTTGGAAGCAAGTGGAGTGGTTTCTGGGCTATCGGGGCCCCAGTGGGAAAAAGCCGTACCATTGTATCCGTCCATAGTCGATGCCCATGCTTTTTGCACTGGTCAAGTTGTGACCTTCTAGAACAAGAATGCTAAGTAATTTCTGATTTGTTTCGGCTTAAATTGTAAATCCGACGGAGGTTGAATTTTTGATGACGCTCTAACTGAGTAGGTGGTTTTAACTATTAAAATAGACCATTTTGATTTCCATGTTGGTTATTATTTTCGTCATTTTGTATGTCTTTAAATGCGATCAACTCTTGAATGTCATAACTTTTAATCGTGGAATCAATTGCATTTTGTTCTTGAAAGATTGATTCATGGAGATTGAGTTTCTGAGGTTGTTGCTACCAAAGTGTGCTGTCTTAAAATTTACGACACGATTGGTTCTTCACAGGAGTTATTTATCCGGAACCAGGACCAGGGTTGTTTTCTTGAAATGAGTAAATTGGTTAAAAATTTTAGTGAAAATTTACGAGTGGCTAGTCTATAAGGATCGAGAGTAGTCTTTGAAAAAACTTATTCAAAAGCTCCTAGAAAAATTAGGGTAACCAGATGCGTTCGCGCATCTTCGATTCCCAGTAATATAAAATGGATCCAATGAAAATACCAATAAATTCTGAAATGAATTCAGTCATAAAACAAATGTCATAATTTGCTTTTTAGTCCGACGTTAAGCATTACCACTTCCTACGGAATGACTATATATCTAATTGTTATTAATTACAATTTTAATGATTAAGAAATCAATCGGTAGGGTTTCGCATCGCAAAAAATAAAGAAAAAGACATCACTTAATGTCGCTGCATTGGCTGGGTGGTTGTCTGTTCAAGACAAATTTAATTTTTCAAGAACTTAAATTTTAATTAAAAAATTTATTATTTTATTTTTAAATATTGATAAAGTTTAAATTTAATTTTAAATTACAAGTTTTAAGGTTTTTCTTTATATTTTCGTAACTTATGGGCGATATATAATACTTCTATTAATAGAAGTAAACAAAACAAAATCAATATATAGCGCACATTTAGTAGAACAAATAACACAAGGGTATTTCAGAATTGTATTTTTTAATGGGGTCAACAGACTTGAACGGCGGTCGTGTTTTAATTCAAGAAGATTCAACTCATGCGGTAAAAAAAAGGCATTCCTAATTTTATTACATCAATAAAGACGAGTGCTTGTTTGCGTTTTAAGGGAATTAATTTTGTAATAGCACAATCCACCAAAACGGTGACCTAATATAAAAATATTGAATAATTGATGTTCTAGGTTCCAAAAAAGCTCAACTATGAAAATTATCTTGAGGTGACCTGACATTTCAATCAATTTATTTAAAAAAAATACTTGAATTTTGTTGAAAGTATCTAATGAAAGATTTTCACTTAGATTGACCTTATAGCTTGGTATATCATAATTGTTAAATTAAAGTGTGGCCATTTATAATAGAGATGCTTTTCTTAACCATTGCATTCATTATGCAAACATATTTCTACAGGAGTGTTCAATAGAAATGAAAACATTAACAAGAGATGAAATCGAATTCTGCATCAGAGGAGTTCCGACTTGCTTTACAAATTCAATCAGAAGAAGTGTCATGGCTGAGGTTTATATAAACACCATTTAAAATAGTTTTGCATTATAATCTTTTGATTAAATGAACAACAAACACAGGTTCCAACCATGGCCATCGACAGGATCGAAATTGGCAACAACACTTCTATAGTTTTCGATGAAATGCTGTCACACAGGTTGGGTCAAATACCCATCAAGGTTGACCCTGAAAAGTTCGATTTCAGAACTCATGGTTTGAACTTCTCAATATGAAATTAACATAATCATTTTCTCTACTAATAAGCCTGTCGATCATTAAGCTTTGATATTACATACTTTCTCATTACTTTTTATTGGAGCATAAATTAATCATTCGTAATGTGATGATGATTGTTATTTTTAATTAGGATGTGGATAATTGCCAGTAATACAATTTCTTTCATTTATTTAAAAGAAAATTCTTTTTAGACTCTGATCCTCTGACGGAGAAGAACTGTGTTGCCTTTACCTTGAAGGTGAAATGTCCATCTGGATCAGAACGCATGAGTGGTCAGTAAATAACAACTAGCATTCATACTTACATGATCATCGTTATTATAATGCTATCCTATTCCTATTGTAATATCCAATATTATTATGTAATTACTACCTATGTTAATATAATAACATATCATGTACTGGTGTTGTTAGACATAATAATATTATTTTCGGCTGATTTTAATTGAAACCTGATGCAGCTTCCACGATTAAATGATATGTGAACTCATCGCCACTCATTCTTTACAGTTTATTCCAAAGATCTCAAGTGGATTCCCGTTGGACACCAGAAATTTATTGTGAGCACGTACTTGACTAAATCCAGTCATCGTTGTTATTATTATCATGATATTTCTTATTATGTAAATGCTAACGGATATTCAACACGTCATCAATTAGCTTGAATGGTCGACAGCTCGAATTAATGCAGTCGAAATGAATAAATAATCTCCTTGGCAAGGATTGTTATTGGATTAATTGAAATTTTTCAAAGGGCGACGAAGTTCCCGCTCCAGTCCATCCGGACATTCTGATTGCCAAATTGAATCCTGGACAGGTAAGAGGTGTTGAATAAATTCGAGGAATCAAAAGATCTATGAAATGACGTGCTGTGAACTGTTGCATGCTGCTCTTAACTCCAAGCAGTTGGATTGCAGACATGATGCTGCTTGACTGTTTCTTTAGCATCTGGATACAGATATTATATTTCTTTAATTAAATATTAAATATAATACAGCTATTAAATGTCTGTATTTAATGCATTGTAGGAGAATATGAAGTGGTTAAACGAATGACAAATAAATGTATTTTAAATAATTTAAAAGAAATGATTTTGAGCTGAGATTATTCAATTCAAACTGAACAGGAAATAGATTTGAAGGTTTTCTGCCTAAAGGGATGTGGAAAGGAGCATGCCAAGTTCAGTCCTGCTGGTAATTTTCAGAACATATTTTTGTAAAAACATAAATAATTGATCACACACATTGAAGAACATTATCTACTTTTGAATTGTTTTCCACAGCACCTGTGAATATCAAACCAGCAAAAATCATAGAATTTACTGCCCTGCTCGGGGAGAGATTGCGCACAGGTTGAAGTCCATGTACGGTGATGGAGTCCAAGTGAGGGATGTGAATGGTCGGTGACAAATATCCCAATGTTGCTATTGGAATTGATACAATGTCTTTAATGTTTCCGTTGAATCTATTCAACTGAATATCTTTAATTAATCGCTGCTACGATCATTAATGTTTTATTGAGTTTCTCGATGCATGGATCACAAGACCCGAGTTGTTGATTTAATTTTAGGAGTGGATACGGCATTCGTCGTAAATCTCGCGGCATTCAACGACCACTGGAAGATTTTGAGGGATCCGGAACTTAAAAACCTGGTCACAATTTCACTCGACAAGAACAACTACATATGTTAGTTCATTTCCAGTTTTGTTTTTATTTATTTAAAGAATACTACTGACTTAAAAATGAAATTAATTTTATTTTTGTTCACTATTTAATCATAATACATCCAGTCACGTTGGAAGGGAGTGGTTGCATGCCAACAAAGGACACAATTTCGGAGGGCATAAGAATTGTTCGAGATGGTTGGAAGTCCTTGCTCGAAGCTTTGACTGACATCTGACAGCAAGATCCATGCGACTCTTTGCAAACAGAAAACGACCTTCAGCTTCAGCTAGCTGGAAATATCTAGATTTGTCCTAATGATATAATTGGATTTGCAATGTTGTTGTTGATGTTGTGGGTTTAATGATGAATGACAATGATCAAAGTATTAAAAACTGAAGAAACAAACATTGGTTATTTTGATTTGAATAAGTTTCCTTTTTGGCTCAGATGATGAGTAGACCATCTTGAGATGTCAAGGAGAAATCAGCTGCAAAAGAGTTGATTGGAGGAAAGTGAATTATTCGCCTCAGACGTCTGTTTACGTCTCCGCCCATAATTATTACGATAATGACATGCAAATTCGTTTCTAACACGAAACTCTCGGGACTGCCGCGTTCCGCGTAAGCATCCGTGCGTCCATCCAGGTGCATTTCAGATGAATGAAATGGGGCATGAGTGACATAACGTGAGAAGTTATAATGCTGCCGTATCGGACAGAGACCTGGCTTTTGACGTTCATATCATCTTAGAACATTTGATTTAACCACCTATTAAACTAATGAAACTTGGAGAAATCTTAAACAAGAAACGACGGTGCATTTCATATTGTTTATGCTTACTAGGACTCCAAATTGTGTTTATAGTCGTCGAAAGTAACTCAATCATCGCACGAGAATCCTCAAGAATTGAACAATGGAGGAAACGATCCGGCGCCAAGTAGGATGGGCGTCTGGACAACTTATTCCTTGTGAAAGTACGAGACACAAATGCCATTTATTAGCCAATTTACGGCCGCTGGAAATTACGGAAGTCCGTGTTTCTTGCACTTGTCGCGTTGCATTCGTTGTTTGGAACCAACACCATAGAAACATCAACAGAAATGGCCGATTTATTTCATTTCGTTGCTCAGACATCGATTTCAATCAGTCACGCCACTGAATGTCAGCCTTTATAGTTCCCTGGATGATTCGAACAGGTTACGCAATGGCCTCTAAAATATGGCCAGTTAATTTTTACATAGCTTAAATGGGAACATTTGTTTTGTGAAGTTCATTCATTGGGGATTAGTTTTAAAATTACTTCCAACGTTTGTTAAGACATTTGAATATTTAATGATCCATAATAAATGAAAGATATTATTAAAGCTTTATGTAATTTGTCAATTTCAGGCATTTCCACTAATTGTGAGAATAAACATTAATAAATGAGCGGCTTGTTTTAAATCTATTTATTTTATTTTATTTCAAATTACAAAGTTAACTGAGTAGAATAATTCAATTTCAGTAGGCTCTAATACATGACATTTTCAGCAGTCTCAATATTCATAGCATGGTGTTTTCTCAGCGAAAATATATGTTTTTATTATGTTCAAATTTTAGACCTGAATTACTATTTATTTTGACAAATCTGGCAATACAAAACGCTATTTAGAATAAAAGGCGTAAAGTCCCTTCATAATCTCCATCTTCGTTTCATGTGACCTGTTTATGGAAATGGTAGATGATTGGAGGATTGTGTGGGTGGAAACAAGCGGCTTGTTTATGACCTTGTTGACTTCTGGAAAATTACTCGAGTACTGCCGGTAGTTTTGTTCGGAATTAATTTAAGAATTTAATTTTTGTTGTTTACTCGAGAGTGATTACGATTTATGCATTTTTAATTTTTATTCATGATCCACGAGAACCAAAAGAGACATTTTGCATTAACAATTTCGGATAGAAAAAGATAAAGCGTAGCATTTTTCGAATCCATTGAACTACACTCACATAAGTGCAAAATCTCAGCCAAAATCCTCAATTAATATTTTATTGTCTTTTATTACATGATTAATTCATTATAGAATACGTGATAAATAGCTCGAAACTTGTCATTAATTTATAAAGCGCCGCTACTATTTATAATCAGAGTCAGAAGAGCAGGTATTGTGATGCTTTGGCAGGTGCCTCTTTGAATGGAGAGACAGATGATCAGAGCGAGCAAAGGAACGATCGCATCCGGGGCATTTGAAGGGTTTTGCCCCCGTGTGCTTCCTGATGTGCCGTGTCAATTCGTCGGACCGCGCAAAATGCCACAGGCAATTGGGAAAGCTGCATCGGTACGGTTTCTCACCTAGCCGTAAAAAAATTCATTACAAAATTGCAAAATTAAATCAAAAATAAAATTTATCATCGATTTTGATAACAATTACATAATGACAAGGTATTAATAAAAATCTGGCCCAACCGGTGTGTATTCTCTGATGGGCTTTCAAATGAGAGCTTTTTGTGTAGGCCTTCCTACAAGCTGTTATGATAAGATTGTGAACTTATAGCAACTTTAAACTTTGTGACAAAAATGATATATCATTAATGACAATACTTTAACATTTAAATAAAAATCATAAATAATTTTCTACCTGGAAATTGGCAAAAATGAGTTCTCCTCTTTTCCAATTCAGGGTTTGTTCTCCTGTTGTACTTGATTGTGGAACAGCCAGGGTGAGTCTGTCTTGGTCTTCCCGTAACTGGAGTGATTGGAACATCGTATTGAGCCAAGGAAGCGCTCTTAGTCTTATTGACAACTGAGGAATGAACAATTTACTAAGTCGCCAATAGCCACTTTAATTGTCATTAATTACTTTATATCATTGTTATTACGATTACTATTATTTTTATTTATAAGTATTCACATGTTATTTTGCACTACACGGAAACACATGGCGAGACCTGTTAAAGAAAGCTTACCCTCACTAGAAGATGCCTTTTGGTTAATGCAAACCTCCCTGCATTGAGGTTTTGTTTGTGGCACCTTGAGAATGTCGACTGGACTGTATTCAGGACTTGGCAGTGATTCTGGAGTCAGGGGATACGAGTGTCCAAAGTCGTAACCAGTCGAATAAGGGGCGTGCCGTTGTTGGGGGTCTGGTATGACATTCTCTTGTTCCCTCTTTTGAGGATAATACCATTATTAAATAAGCGCATGCAGTTGTTTTGTTTATTATTGATGGGTGAATTCTATGAAATATATACAACTTTTTAAAATTATGATTTCGAAAAAAGATTTAATTTATCGTAAATTGAATCTAAAAACGAAATGGATGTTAATAGTATTGTTTAATATTGGTGACAGCAAAACATTACCTGATCGTTTTGTGTTGTTTTGTTGCTATTATTGCTATTTTTCTCCGCATACATGCAAGAGGGAAGGTTCTTGTAAGGATTTTCATCCTGGAAGTAACAAGCACCAGAGTCCTTGGTTGAAATGGAATAATCGTACAAGTCATTGGCACCCTGATCATGCAAGGATGAACCCGGAAAAACCAGAGATGAGCAGTTGTGAGGGCTTGACCACAGTCTCCACTGAAGGCTTTTGTTGAAGTCGTTGTTGTAAGGAAGGGGTGATTGCTTCTGAAAGTTATGACACCTGATCGTTTCCCTCATGGACTGATATGAATCCTGCTGGTTCCAATGACCATCTCCTTGAAAACTGGCATCGACCTGCTGACCTTGACCGAAGCGATAGTTGAAGAATTTTTCGTAGAACCTTATTTCACCAACGAGGGAATAGTTGGTCTCGCAATATGAAGAGTTCTCCTGGTGGTTCTTAGAGAATCTTCTAATACCATTGGTGCATGGTTCAAATCCAGTCGAGTCCTCGATCTGACAGGAGGGCCATACAGGGGTATCGTTAAGAGAAGCATCTGATTGGTTTGATTGATGGGTGAAGGCGGGTTCATAGAGTCTGGATTGGTTTTCATTGGCTCCGACAATCTTGGTTTGATTTTGAAATTCTATTTTCAAGAATGGGATGTTCGTTATCCTCACCCTGGATTCGATGGTTAAAGTTTGCTCTTCACCCCAGTTTTCTGCCTCCCACGTGGTCTTGTGGGGACAAAAATTATCCTCAGGTGGGGAAATAATTGGTTGGTGGTGGTTGGCCTCAGATATTTCTGGGTTGGTTTCAACCTGGGGTAGTTCTGGATGGTGGAAGAGCAGCGAATACTTGAATCCCTCGGTAACTGCTGATTCTATGGCTTTGACTGTTTCCTCGAACCCCGTCAAAGCTGGGCCTTCGTCTAAATTGGAATCTCTTAATTGGCCATTATCTATTTCATTATCATTGTTACCAACATTATCATCGTTACAGTGGAGTAACTTTCCATGTGACGTCAGATGCTCCACTTGATCTGAATCTCCTGATGTCTGCATGTAGCTTTATTGGTAGAGTGAGTTTTGTTATGAGCCGTTTTTAAATTTTAATGACAAATTAGTAATCGGCCTATACTTTTTTCAGTTTGCAAACAACTTTGTTATTAAATCACTTTGTTATTAATAGTTACAAGCCTCTTACGAAAGGCCACATCGACCTAGATTAGAAAAGAATTCATCTCGGATCATACAATCTTTAACTTTTATTTTTTTGAAGATGACAAGGCCCTCGATGATTGGACAGATTTTGAAATGACCACAGTCCATTGGTCAGTGTTGTCTCATAGTGGCCAATGACCTACAAGCATCTTTAAGGAGGCGGAGCATATGGGCACTAAAAGAAATGAAGTTAGTGTTCTTATATGTTTTATAAGAACTATGTATTCTATGCCCATCTCTTTAACCAGCAGGCATTATTGTATTTAACGACGTACATGGTGTGGTTGTAATTAGTAAAACATTACATTGGTAATTACAATAAAATTAATAAATATAATAATGTTATTATTATTATTATTACCTAATATGTTTGATTGGATTTAAATGCTTTTTCGCCTTTAGAGATCACGACCTAAGAGAAGGTTAGATTAACCAGACCTCCGGAGTTCAACAAGTGTTGTTTTGTGTTGAGTAGCTTAAAATAATTTCTTCCCCAAAAGTGTTTATCGACATGACTTACCGATATCTATAATATAAAGCAGAAGTGCGTGTGTGTGTTTGTCTGTCCGAAGAACTCCTCCAAGACGGTGCACGGTATCGACTTGAAATTTGCACACGTCATTCTCTCTCTGTGCCATTCCTGGGTCAACTGTGCTATTTTCAATTTTCAACTTTCAAGTTTTCCAACTTTCATCTTTTCCTAAATCGCATACGAGATGAATTACTGGAATCAAGCAGCATTGTGCTCCCGCATGGTCTAATGTCTGAGACTTTGCCTCTCGCGATGGCGGCATGGGTTCGATTCCTGTTGCGGGATCACCGTCCTACTAACCCAGTCCTTTGAGGGGTGTAGTTAGATGAATTTATATATGTAGTATATGACTGGCGAAGTCATTTTAAAAAAGCTAGTAATATTATAATAATATCAACAATAAAATAAATTAATTATGGGGATATTATGGTGTTTGTAAATGGAAGCCCGGTTGCAACAAAAAGTTCATTTTCGTCATTTTCGGGTTTTTGACTTAGTCATCTGGAATTTTATTTTCAAGTTCATCAGCAGAGATAGAATATCATCTGCTTTTCTCATAATATGTCGAAGATGTCAAACCTTACAATGTCCTTTAGAGTGTTGACATATGCATCATCATCACTAAATGTTTGAATTGATTATTCAAATCAAATTTGTATCAATTAAAAAAAAAAACAACTGCTAGCATTTCATAAATTATTCCTGGAATGCATTCTTTTATTTTTTGAACTTTCTTCCAGTTTGTTCTTCATTTCATAATGTTCCCAAGATGTCACGCCACTTGAAACTAGCGAGTATTTCAAAATTCAAAATTCAAACAAGATATTTGCATTAATTTCAAATTATTTCTGAAAAACGCTCTCATATCTGTTTTCTCTCATACAAATTTATGAATTTCATCCACACAAAGTTCTACAACAATCTCCAGTTCGTTGCATTAAATTTTCCAGAAAGCTCGTCATGAATAATTATGATCAATTCGTGCAGTTTCAAAAGTACTCGTCGAACGTAAGGCTGAATGAGTGAGTAATTAAGTCATTATCATCAACTGCACCATTTATGATCCTAATCATCATCACTATCAACATCATCGCCAACATCATGAGCATCGTTTTTTTTGTAACCTTTGAAAGGGTTGTAGCGTCAACCATCAAAATCGAATTCAAGAGTACAAACTTCAAGAAACCAGAAGAAATTGTAAAGGATTTAGGATCACAAAATTAGTTAATGGCTGAAGAACATAGTACATCGCCTTTTAAAGTCATCGTCAGGTACATCATTGCCAGATGGTGACATCTGTGAACTAAAACGAGATCGAGAACTTATTTTTAATAGAATTTATCTTCAAGACATTAAATAATTTTAATTTATGTTGTGTTTTTTTTTTAATTTAATTTTTGTTTGGGAAGGAAGTTTGAAATGAAAATACAAACTGATTGCATGCAACTCATATTTTTCGACCAAGAAATTATTTTAGCACTATTATTCTAAAAATATTATTCCAGTATTTCTGAATCTACGATCTCAAAGATTTCAGGTTTTTCGTGGTTAGTAAGATTCACGAAATTGACTTAAAGCTTAATTTAGTGATTAATTTGATGGAAATTAATTTATTCGTAAGACGAAATTCATTTGACTGGTTAGGTTCTCATTCAGATGTTTGACTCTTCAACTTTTCAGCTCATCAGAAGACAAACACATCACTGAAAATCGACCTAAATTTATTCACACAATGTACACGGCCGTTTCACACGGATTCGCATGCAGTCCGAGTAATGCTGCAAGAATAATAACGTTAACACTAATAACGATAATAATAATAATGATAATAATAATAATAATAATAATAATAATATTAATAACGATAATAACAATGACGGTTCAAAGTTCGTAACAAAATGTTAACAACAATAATAATAATAATAGTAGGATATAACGTTATCGAAATAAAGCTATAAAACAATTTTTCCGGATTTTCCAGCACGTGGATCGTACGGAACGAGACTCCAGACGACCGACTTGTTCACGGAACGATGCACGACCTTCGATAAAAATATAAACACCGTCGGTTTCGGAAAATAAAAGAACGCACCCTCATTTCGAAAACAAAATAAATAAATAAATAAATAAATAACGAAACCAAACGTGTGCAATAAATCCGGGAAATTCTAAAATCGGTCATTGTAGAAAAAAAATGTTTCGTCTTTCAGCAGTTCGTTGCAGCGGCCCCGTCGTCAGCAATCGATTCGATGAGGAGGCTTCTTCACGAGTCCATCTGCGTCTTCCACTCCTTCCAGTGACGAGTTGTTCAAGTGTTTTCTTCTCTCCTTTTGCTGGGCCTGACTTGCTTTGTAGAAGAAGATATGCCTTGAAATGATGATTTCAGCTACATGAGCTGTGAACAATTCTCTTTATGGTAAAAGATTGTTTAGGAACAGAATTTAGAAGATTTTAGATAATTTACATACTGCATTCTATCACATCTAAATAGAAATATTTACGGTAAAGTCTACCAACACATGGCCAACCTTCGTATCACAAAATGCTTCCATCTGACGAACACTCTCGGATCAAATCGGAGTCTCCTGAATCTTCTTGATGTCGTTGACGATCGGCGGATGCATGAAACAATTGGAAGATGACGTGTGGTTCTCATTCATGAAGACCGGCTCGATTTCAGTTATTGAGCAGACGGGCAGAGCTTGAAACAGGGATGTGCGTAATTTCGGAAAAAGATATTTTTTTTATCAATTCTTTGTTCGTCTTTTATTTAGATTTTATAAAATAATGGCTAGATAATCATATATATATATATATATATATATATACAAAATTAAAGTAAATTGTGGGCCATCATCATCACCACCACCACCACCATCATCATCATCATCATCATCACCGTCACAAAACCGCCGCAGTAACCAGACGTATGAAAGATGCACGAGACAAGGCTCACCTTCTACTGCTCTTGAGGTTCTGAAATAACAACAATAAAAAACTTTCATCCATCATGAATGAGTGAACATTCCCCCCACGAAGATCTCCCCACCCATCCAACCAACCAACCAACCAATCAACCCACCCATTCATCCACCCATTACCCATTTGAAAGATTTGATGGAATGTATTTCAGCGATGTAATAGAAATGATCAAAGTGTTTAAAGTGAAACACTGTACTGTCTTACTGTCTGTGGATGCTGTCAGCCTGGTTTGGGCCGAAGTACTTCACGTTTCCTGGATTTCGAATGGATTAATAGAATTAATGACTGGAGGTTATTTTATTAATAATCGATAAATTTGGATTATAATTAAATCGATAAGAGTAACTTGATTACAATAAACAAAATAATAATAATAATAAATAATATGTAATATAAAAATAATATATAATAATTATTATTATAGTAATAATAACAATGAAAATAATAATAATAATAATAATAATAGCAACAGTAATAATAAAAGAAAATATAATATGAGGGTTAGGTCGACCTATTAAGTAGAATATAGCTCTGCACAACAAAAGCGACAAGAATTAAAAACAAAACAATTTAACAGAGTTCATATTATCAACGTCATCCAAACTCCTGAGACTCCAATGGCGACATGATGGATGATGAGAGGTGCTTCAACGCTCGACACTCAACTTAATTCCAGCCTTCCAACTCATTCCACTCAACCACAACCACAACAACAACAACAACAACAACAACAACAACAACAGCAGCAGCAGCAGCAACAACAACAACAACCATCCAGCCAGCTCACCGTATCTCACTGAGGCCTTCTGCCTTCGCTTTCTGCACCAGCGAGCGGCGACGATGACGACTACAAGGATGACGATGGCTATGGCCATTCCACCGAGGATGATCAGAGGCATGGAGTAGGAGAGCTTCGTTCTCTCCGGAGGCATTGGATCTGAAAATGGAAGACAGCAGAGTGGAATCATGGATCATGCTCTTCCGTGACGAGCGAGTGGATCGCGTGGTCACGTTCCTCCACTCGACGATGACGGCTGCAGTCCAAGAGTTTCGTGCTACAAACCTCGCTATCACTAGCACCTGCGCCCTTGGGAACAGGAGCTATATCAATTGTTAAGAGTCCCTGATGTTGATGAAGCTGAAATGATTCGATGCGAGATATTCCAAACATATTAATATTATCAATAATAATAATAATAATAATAATAATAATAATAATAATAATAATAATAAATTGTGACTAGGATAGGGTTAAGCTAGGGCTGACTGTTGAAAAGCTAGACGACGTATCCAACTCTTGCAAATGTCTCTGGGAATGCATCCTCCTAATGTATGGCAGGATTAAGACTTCCAACGTAAATTGGTTCCTCAGAGAATTGAAATCCAAAAATTATGGAGATAAACATTCGCTCGCTTTGTAGTTGTTTTTCTTTAAAATTCTCAACAATCACGACTTTATTCGTTTGAAGTTTCTCTTCAGAAGTTTTTAATTATTTGAATTTTCGACTGAATTTTCGTCGCATTAGAACGCTTAAAACATAATATTACAATCACATTAAATCACAAATTGTCTTCCATTTTCCAGGTGGAAAACAGCTACATCAATTAGCGACAAACCTTAACTGGAATGTTGGCAACAACATCGCATTCCAGGTTCCATACGAGTTGAGGTCTGCTGGTTGGAAGATCAAAATTATGAGGAGATGGTCATTCAAGTTTAACGGACGACCTCAGTTGAAAGAAACTCAACCATATTTCATCTGGCTTTGTGCAGTTCGTTCAATCCATAATAATAACAATAATAATGATAATAATGATGCTGATGATGATGAAAATAATAATAATAATAATAACAACAACAACAATAATAATATTAATAATAATAATAATAACATTGTTATTTTAATAAATATATTTGTAACAAATATAGTTGTCATTTCGCAGAAAGAACTCGATATGAGTACTTAAAGCCATCTTATTCTGAAAGCAGGAGAAAAAAAGGATTGTTTCCTTTGAAAAGATCCGAATATTTTTACGATTATTCTCAATTAATTGAAGGAAATTATGTTCCACTTTAAAATTTTAATTATTTTGATTTCCGTTACTAATATCGCATTATATATTAATGATAGATTAAAATATATTATTCATTATTTTTATTATTATTATAATGTCAATAATAATAATAATAATAATATTTATAATAATAATAATAATAACATAATAATAATATTTTTTACATTAAAAAATAATGTATTAATAATTAATAAAAATCTAACAATAAATTGCTCTCGACAAAAAACGAACCCAACAGCAGGGCAACTGAAATATTTGAAAAAAAATGAATTTCCTCGGTTGAGTGAGAATTTATGCAGCGCAGAATAATTAATTTGATTTGAAGATTTAAGATTTGATTTATGTGGACGTGAGAATGCTGATAAGAGTTTATAAATATCTACTTTTTAAATCGTTTAAAGTTGGCCGACCATCGCCGTCATCATCACCATCATCAACATCATCATCAACGTCATCATCAACATCATCATCATCAACGTCATCATCACCATCATCATCACCATCATCATCACCATCATCATCCACCATCATCATCACCATCATCATCATCATCACACTATCATCATCATCATCATCATCATCATCATCACTACCATCATCGCCATCATCATCACCATCATCATCATCATCAACATCATCACCATCTCATCACCATCATCATCACCATCTCATCATCATCGCCATCATCATCATCATCATCATCAATCATCATCATCATCATCATCAGATTTATTTATTATTTATTTACAAAC
>MPNW01000810.1:74555-93517 GCA_011800805.1 Hirudo medicinalis | reverse complement strand
ATGACATGTCCCAATTTCACCCTCTTCAATAAAAACTAAAAGTACAAGTTTCATGTCCTCTTTTTTATAATCTTTTTTTGGGTGGCGGGGGTTAACTTTTTGGCGGGGCTTATCTGGAAAAGATCCACAATTTCATCATAATTCATCACAATTCATCACGTTGTTGTTTATTAACGTCCGTTACATAGCTAGAAGATTAGGACGGTGCTCGTGCAACGGGATTAGATTCCGTGCTGCATACTGAAAGGAGAAGTCTTAACACATAAGACATAAAAAGAGAGTTAAACATTATGGTTATATAAAATTAAATAGTTCTTGGGTTAGAAGTTCTTCAGTAGAAGGTACCGCGTTCGAAACCTGGCTTGGATCTAATTTTTGACTGTTGCCGAGGGAGCGATCAGTTTTTTTTTTCTGGTTATTCGTTTATTGGATGGATTTGCCGGATAAATGTGCACCTTTATTAAAACATATTTTGGATGTTCAATATTTTCTATAATCGCACTTTATATAATAATCATTATTATAACAATAAATAATCGATCGATCATTAAATAATGTATTTATTAACCGTTATATAAAAGAGAGTACAGGCGAGAGTAGCCTTGGTACTAGCTAGCTATTATTAGCTAGTCACCGATTTCTAGTTTTATTAGATCCTCCAGCGGGGGATGTTGGTTTTAAAACTAATTTCTTGGAAATAGGGTGCCTCGGCTGGTACTGGCTACTTGAGCGTTGACTCGGTATAACAGTACGACCGGGAACGGCTTTGAAATTGAGGATTGATGGTTGACCTTTTCAGGCCAAATAATCTCGTTACTCAACGGACGTCAATAAACTCCCATCACCACCATTCACCACAACTTTATCACAATTTCATAACAAAATTCATCACAATTTCCCAGTTTTTATGTCCCCTTAAAACTTATCCTTTGATTAGTCTTTTTGTTCGTTTATATTTTTAAGCTCTCGACAAATAGCGCGAAGATTAAGCAGACGATTGACTTCATTCATCACTGATGATGATGATGATGATGATGATGATGATGATGATGATGATGATGATGATGATGATGATGATGATGATGAAGATAACGATGATGATGAGATTTTAAGTTGACGGTGACTGTGACAATCAATACTCGCGAGAATTTCCTTAAAATTCTCCTCTAAAGTCTTCTTATTGTCTCGTTGTTTATAGCAACTTGCTTAGTTGCGACCTACGTTTGTGCAAACAACAATGCATCCTCTAAGCGCCATTAGTCGATGATCAAACACTATCAAAGGTTGCTATGGTTTCGAGCAGTTGCGTCTTCAAGGAATGAGCAAACACCGTTTCCGTTCGTTGGAGGGCATTCGTGCGGAAAGGATTCATTCAAGCGTGGCGTGCATTTCCGACGTGGAAAATTCGAGAAGAATCGTCATCAGCGATTATTGATCTATGTTGGCCAAGGAGATTCACCTTGTTGTTTTGTTGTTGTTGTTGATGAAAACCTTTATGATGATGATGATGATGATGATGACGCTGACAATGACATAGACAATGAATGAATCGAATGCTTCGTTTAGCCACAATCTCTCACTCACTAATATCTGTCCAGTTTTCGTCTGCCCAGAAACTATTTCTCCCGCCCAATTCCTCGCGTCGGTGAAGCATCCGACCTTCTCTTTCTTCTCGACGATATTCGTGTCATCACCATTATCACCATCACCACCCTCTTTGAGAAGTCTTCACCAATAATTGTTATGATAACGTTATGATTATGTGTAGTTCCGACATATTACAAGTAATACATATAATTATTTATTTCGGTTAATTTCATTTAAGACGGTGTCAAATATGGGCTGGCAATGTCTTGGCAACACTAAAAATACTTCAACAATCATCTCTCGGAAGAAAGTTGAACTGACAATTAAAAAGATTTTTGCTACCGAATAACAACAACAACAACAACAACAACAACAACATCAGCAACAAAGCAAGTGCATTGATGTGTTCATCAATTTACAGTATTTATGACAAAACTATGAAAATGAAAGTAGCACCAACTTGTTCCTGGGTGATTTGCAGGTCCCGCCCTTGTTGAACTCCATCAAGAAATTCCAAACAACAATAACAACAACCCCTCCGACAAAAGCAGACAAACTGGAAATGAGAAAAACGTACCACTTGCGATCTGACAGACAGGACACTTGGAGGGCGTTGGAAACAGAAGCAGACGACATTCCGGTGGGCGGGAAAGTTTGAGATTCTCTTCAATTTATTGGACTTTTAAATTTAACCAATCAACTGGTGGAAATAAACTTATTTGTCAATAACTTGTCAAGTTCATGGAAATATTAGTTCATTTTAATCTTCCAATTATTATTTCAAAAGTAATAATTCGTTAATAATCGAATTAACAAGTTTTTGTAATAATTTGAAAACGTCAAAATTGTGATTGGCACTTATTTGAACGGCTTAGTTCATAATTCGTTCGGACAATTAGAAAAGCTGTCGAGAAACATTTTGAAAAATAACATTTAAATGGTAAATTGAACTAGAACATGTACACATTCTTTAAACACGATACAGTTAAACTGCCTGTTATTGTGGCGCACGTTTGATGACTGACAAACGAAGAGGTCAACAAATGTTGTTTTGAATGAATTAAATGAATGGATTCTCTTGTTTCTTGCCTCTTTAATTGTCTCTTGCTTCATCGTCGTCATCGTCGTCGACATTATTATCGTCATCGTCATCATTATCATCAATACCGTCGTCGTCATTGTCATCATTATCATCATCGACATCATTATCATCACAATCACATCAAACTCTGCCTGCACGGATACATCGCAGCAAACTGACGATTCAATCGATTCAGGTAATCGTAGGATAAGAACGATGATCATGATAATGATAATGACGATGATGACGTTCATTGGTGATGATGATGATGATGACGACACCGTCATCATGTGTAACATTACGAATTCTCACTAAATATATTTATTAAACTATATCGACTAGATATCATTGCAGCGTAATAATTATTATATAATATATATTATATTATTAATATTATTATATAATATTAATCATAATATTATTATTATTAATATTATTAATATTAGTTCATGTTGTTCTGCGGATTTAAGCGTCTTAATTGAACTTCAATGAGCTTCAAATCCGCACTTCAAACCACCCCTGAAACCGCAGACCATTGAGGAGCACCAGTCGAACAAGGTTGTTTTCAACTCAGGCTTTGTGAGGAAGAGGAGGGAATGTAATAACAACGTGAGATCTCATCGAACACAAAGATGATGATGATGATGATGATGATGATGATGATGATGATGATGATGATGACAATGACGACGACGACGACGACGATGACGATGACGATGACGATGACGATGACGATGACGATGATGATGATGACGACGATGACGATGATGATGACGATGACGATGACGATGGTGATAGCTATAACGACGACGATGATGATGACGATGACGAAGATGATGATGTTATTATTACGACTTGAATTTAGAAATGTGATCCCCTTGAATGAACTCGAAAATGTCAGGAAATGACTCGAGCAATGACAACATATCAATGATGAAGAATCTTTAAAAAGGACTTTAAAAAGGCATGTGTTTGTTTATATTCTTGATACAAACTTAAAAACTGCAACAGTACAATTTATTTCGTTTCTCACCTTGATGTGATTATTCTTCAGTTTTTCAAGAGTTATTTTGGTGCAAAGCACATTACAAATCACTGATTTACTTAACAGATATTGTGTATTTCGGATATTTTAGATACTATGTATTCTATTTTCTAGAAGTCCCAATTTTCTAAAATTCATGTCAAGAATTCGACTTTTCAGAATTCCTCAATTAATATAAAAAGAATTAATAAGAATTTAGTTTTAATAGCTAATTATAATAATAATTATTAGCATAAAATTATTAATATTATTATTTAAAATAGTTATATCAACTCTGTCTGGTCGTCCAAACGCAGAGCGCGAAGGGACAAATATCTGCGCGCTCCTTATATGCACACCTGGATGATTGTTCTTACATGCACACCTGGATAATTGTTCTTATGTGAACACCCGGATAATTATTTGGTGAAAACATATTTTAAACCTTGACAATTTTTAATCCTACAAATGCTCATTTTCAGGTGAACCTCCAAATAGTACAATTGTCGAGGAAACAAAGAAGCTAATTTTAATTCCACTGCATCATTTTATTATTATTATAATTTTTTTTAAATTTTTTATGTCATTTAAAAGTGGAGAGTTTGAATGTGAAGGCAAAATGTGGGATCAATTTCGCTTTGAAACCAACAACAAAATGCAGCTCTAAGCATCTTGGAGCTAATTACCATCTTCACGGAGGATCACGTTTGACTTTTAAATTGCCTGCCTCAAGAAAAGCTAAGAGTGACTCGATCTGAACCAAGAACAACACATTGATATTGAACACCACAGAAGGTTTGTTAGCACTGATTGTATTTGTCTACGTACGAATTGTTTCGTAGAGAAATCTGCTGAAATTTTTAAAATTGTTAACTAATTGTTAGCATTTAATCATAATCAACATAATTGCTCATTAATAGCTGCGGTAATGGTTGAGAGATACGTCAGTGACACCTCCACTATTTATGGTGAAATAAAGTTTTTCTTCAGTTACCTAAAAACAAAACAAAACAAAAATAAGACTTAAATGCAAGTCAAATAAAAGGGCATCATCTCATTCGAAGCATTGAATGTGATTTCATCGCACACCTCATTGACTTCCTCCCCTTCAAGCATTTTTATCAAATCATCCAACATGGCCTCCTGACCCCTCGAGACAAACAGGAATGGACTACAAAATACGTAAACGAATCAATTCATCTACTTCCATGTTTAAGCTCTCAATCATTCTTCTCACCATTTCTTTACAGCTTTCAGCAGCCACCATGGCATTTTACCGCGTGTTGATGGGTCAAGCAGTGCTCTATTCATGTGCTGCTTAAGTGGAGTGTTTTTCTTCCTGAACATCTTTCCAGCAAAAATTTCAATTCCACCTTCCAGCTGAGGATAACAAGAATGAACATTACCAAAAGCAGAAAAAAAAACCATTTACAACGAACCTTGATAATCTCGCAGCATATCGAAAATGCATCGTACAGAATGGTCATGACTTCCAGGCTTCTCATAAACTTGTCATAAACAAGAAATTTCTCTATCGCGTAATCTTCATCAGTTGAATATTCTTTTTCATGATCCGAAAAACGATGTTCATTCATCCTCTCCACCTTTGATTCTTTAGCCTCATCATTCATATTAACTTCTGGCATGTACAAAGGACTTGTGGTGTGAACAAAAGAAGTAACGTGATTGGAAAGGTATGGTTCAAAATGGTAATCGTGATATTCGTCGATTTCATTCAGAAGATCCTTCGAATAATGATCGTTCTGAAAATGTTTTGAATAAAATAATATAAACTACAATTAAAAGCAGAAATTAAAGCAGTTGTTCACATTGAGCAGATGATCAATGAAGTAGAAAAAGTGCCGAACAACATTATCACATCTTCTCATCAAAAGACCCAATTTTGACGTTTCAGCAGGATTATCAAATTGTTTATCCTTTGACAGACGAGTTCTAAAAAAATTCTCGAGAAGTTTAATTCTTTGATCTTTATCTTGTCCAGACACGAAGTAATTGTGAAGATGATCGAAATGAAATGACATGCCATATTGTCTCTCAGAACCAAGCGAATCCAACAATGATTGTATGTAAGCTCCATCAAAAGTTTTCTAAAAGTAAAGAAATTAAAAATTATCCTAACCGAAGAGCACAAATTATCAGTTCACTACAAAATGTACATATGTCCTTTCTTTTATTTATAAATTTAATAAATTACGAAATAATTTAATAATTACTAAAACTAGTTTAAAAAGAGATAACCAACATTCTTTTCAGGTCTGTATGCTGCTAGGTACTTTTGAGTCGATGGATTGAGTCTTAATGACATGACATTGAAATCACCAAATAAGTCAGAAGCTGAAACAAAATTAAGCTAATAATGTCATCTGATGTGGACAAATTTTATTATCTGATTAAGATGTCATCTAGAAATTGCAATCCGCGCTGCCATCGTGAAAGGCGGGTCTTAGCCATTAGACCGTAAGGGAGCAGACGAGGCACTTTTTAATCCCTCTACCTTTTATGTAGCGCCTCTACCCGAGGGTGCTCCCAGGCTGGATTGCCTGTATCTTAGAATAGTTATCGTAGAACCAAAAGTTAAACTGCGTACAGAAGTGAATTACTTGATGATATTAATGGTGACACATTTGAGATTGTCCAGATAGAAATATATGACGTTTTAGACCTTAAGCGTTGCAGAGATTGCGATTTGAAATGGACCACAATTTAAGCAACTAATTATAATTATTTATGATAATAGTCCTATTTATTATTTTATATCAAATTGAATGTTAAAAGCATTTAATTGTTATAAATGAGTAGTTTCGCAACTTCTTTCGACTCAAGAACGTCTTAAAACACTTTGTAAATAATTTACCTTGACTGGCTATCCACAGAGAAATTCTTTTTTTCTCTGGATGTCTTGCTTCAGGGACATTCATCAGGTTCTTAAGATATAAAGCCAAATGTGTGTCTGCAATTAATTGCAATTAAAAGTCCTTTAATATAGGTAATTGTATATTTAGAAACGATAACATTTTACCTTCCAAATTTAAATATTGCTTCATTACTTTTCCATCACCACCCAAAACAATTTTCAGAAATTTCAGTGCCTGACAAATTTTTTTGTAACATCTGGTCTTTGCCAGTTGATAAGCACACCTGTTGCAATTATTGGTATCAATTAATATAAATGCTATCTTCATCAAGCAGCTTTAAGCAATCTATTCTCACAATAGTAATTCACGACATCCATATTTAGATCTGATTAACTTTGCACGCGGGTGTTCAATCAGCTGGAGAAGTGTTGTATCGAAAGTATGATCCACTACTGACATCTTAGTTACCTAAATACAATTTGAAAATATAGTTGATAAAGAAAGCTGAATATGCTTGCAATAGTAATAAACTTACAATGCACATGTAGATTTTTGAATACAAATGCATGCAACTCTCCAAGTGATATCTTTGCCAAAAAATTGTCTTTTCTGTGCTTATATCTAAAGAAACCCAGTTGACGTTAAGTGTTAATAGATTTAATTCCAAATTTAACACAAACTTGATAAATTTGTGAGGGTTACGTAATAATTTTTGTAGAGAAGATCATCAATTTGAAGAAGAGTTGAATCTGACACTTGAAGCAGTCTGGAACTGAGAGATTTAAAGCGTATTAGAAAAGACTAGTTGTCAAAACGCACAAGCCACTGACACGCTACAAATCAAGAAATACAAATCTATAAAGTTAAAAGGTAATGGAAGGTTGTCATCAACAAGGCGTGCAGTTGCGGTAGCGCCGTCCTAATCATTTAGTTATGTAACGGACGTTAATAAACAACAACAACTTTATGTTGTGCCTTTTAAAATACCTTCGCATCCTATTCAGATACATAACACACCCAACAGATCGACTGAATACAAATACAAACAAAGCATACCTCAGCAGAATCGAAGTTTGCTTAAATTGTTCCAAACTGGCTTCTGAGAGCTGGTAAGATGTTTATGAATAACTAAAACCGTTCGAAAAATTGCACTTAACGAAATTTTATCCCAACCCCGTTTTTCTGGATCACTTCATTTCTCAACTCTTGCAAACTTTTAACTATCTTCCTCGAGACTGAAATCATTAAAAATTTGGTCGAGCGCAAAGCCGATTTCAAGACACATTTATCAATGGCATTAAGCTCACCGAATGGTCCATCGTCCCCTCGGCATACGCTCGGCATGACTATTTTAAATTCAAAACCGAAAACGGTTACGGTCAGGGATGGGTGATTGTTGGCGAAAATATTCTAATATATATGAATATTTAAATGAAATTAATAACTAAATAAGAGTATAGTTTTTTTTATATATTTTTATGCAAATAATTCAAGACAAAGTTTAATATATTTCTTGAAAATTACAAGTTTTCTTTTGTTGCAGGATATTATGCTTCTTAGCTAGATATGGCAGAGTAAATTATTTAAATCTTGTCCTAATAGATCCTAATCGTATGCCTTTGGAGCCTCCATGAATAATATGAGTGAATTTTACAACATATCAAAGATATTGCAGAACTTCATTATCAAATTGTCGTGTTTCTGTCCCTACTTTCACGACTTTGTTTTTGAATCGTATATCGTTATTCAAATAACTCATTTTCAAATGTTGATTCCAGACAGCTGCACTTATTCCAAACACAGGAATTTGAGGATGATCCCCACTCACAGTTCTCAAATGTTTTTTTACTGCTTTTGACTCATGATTGATCACACAGATCAGGCAGATTTTAAAACTTTATTTTGATGACTGACTGCTGAAATTTGTTATGGACACCTTTTGCTTTTCTCTTCAAGAGGACATCAACCTGAGCATAATTAAAGGGAGATTGGACTGCAGCTATTATCAACGTTAACACATCAGAATAGTCAGCAGCACCATTTAATAAAAATAATCCTATAGAAAATTTCACTTTATCACAGTTCTTAAGAGAAATGAAGTCCAAAATAAAACTTATCAGCAAAGCAACATAATGAAGAATAACAACAGGCATCAGGCTTTCAGTTGTTATCATGAAACCAATCAATAAATGACTATGAAGTTATGAGTCATCACAAGCAACAGTCCAACAAGGTGGAGATCATCTTTTCATAACCACGGCACTCTTGAGCTTCGTGGAGCCACTTGACAACTTCTTCCTCAGTTCTTCCCTCTCCTTTTCTTTCTTCTTTTCCTCCATCAACTGGATGTTCTTCAGGATTCTATTCCTTATTTCCAGCTCTTCTTTCTCCAGCATGTCTTTCCTCTGTTTCGCCTGTTCCTTTTTCGTTCGTTCTTCTTCCAGAAGTTTCTGTTGTTCTCTCTCGACCTGTCTGATTCTTTCCTCCTCCAATTCTTTTTCCTTCTTGGCCACCTCCTCTTGCTGTTTGATGACCTAAAAAATAAGAAACATGAATTGATGCTTTAAAAGGGGTCTTTAAGATTATTTCTAAAAAAAGAAAAATTATTTCCTGATTCATTCTTGCAATTGAAAATATCTGACAAATTAAGTGCATACATTAAGAACCTATGACATTAATAACTATTTAGCAGCTAAATGATGTGTTTGGTTCATTTGTGCTTGACATTATAACAAAAATCTTGTGTGTTTTAGGTGAGAGTGTATTGCTTGCTTTCATAATTTTAGTGTAAGAATATCTAAACACCAGAAATCTTACAATTTCCTACAATATGTCTGCTATATTTTAACTAATTTATTCATTTTTAAACTTAAAGAAAAAATATTAATAGTATCATGGCATACTTTGAGCCTCTTGAAAAGTTCAGAGAACATCTTGATAGTCTCAAGCTTCCTGTGGGCAATAACAATCTTCCTCTCTTCGATGGCAATTTTCAACTGCATCTGTTTCTCCTCCTGTCGTCTTTTCTTTTCCAATCTTGCCTTCCTTCTCTTCTCCTCTCTTTCCATCCTCCTTTCTTCTCTTCTCCTCAACTTTTCCTCTCTTTTCCTTTCCTTTTCTAATTCTTCCTCTTCATTTCTTTTTCTTCAATAAAAAATAGTTTTCAATAGTTGGACAACATCAGTTTATGTAAAAAATATTAATTAATGAACAGTCGTTGAGATGAAGATTTGAGTCACAATGCTCCAGCATTCAATATTGTGATTATTAAGCATGATAAGAAGTTTAAATGAACTCCGATGGACAGCAGAATCCTTAATCTTCACCACAACTGACCTTTCTTCTTCTTTTCTTTGCACCTCCTCTTCTTTTTCTTTCCTTGCTCTCTCTGCCTCCTCCCTCTCCACCTGGATGAGTCTGTCTCGTTCCTGTTGCCTCCTTCTTATTGACTTTTCACATAAGTGTTTAGTTTTATCAAAATCCACCTGGAGACATTAAATGTTGATAAACAAATGTTTTCAATAAACCCTGATAAAATTCCATTAAATATTTTAGAAGAATGTCAATTTCAAAACTCTTTAAAATCATATTAATTTCGAAACATGCCTTGATGTTGGCAGTAAGAGCCTTATTTTCACCTTCCTTGAAAAGCATCTTCATGCCCCTTAAAGATGTCATAGCTTTAACAAAACTCATATATTCTTTGAATTGAATAAATGCCTCAAATACAAAATCCTGACCAAAAGAAAATGTCTGAATCGCCCCATTGCCTGATTGAATTTCCTTCCTATAAGGATCGAGGATTGGAACATCCAAACAATTTATTTCCCCAAATGTTTCAAACACCTTCCTGATTATGTATTCATTAGGAATATCTTTTTCTATCCTGTTTGCAAACCATCTGCATGGCAAGTCTTTGATGTGGATGGTGTCTGGCCTCTCTCCGACTTTGAGTTCATCCATGTCCTTGGCATCTCTGAAAAAAGAATCCCAGTCGTGCTTGTTGGGACCTTGTATTTTGGCTTCAGCAGCTCGGACTTTCAATGCGTCAGTGAAGCCGCTAAGTTTTATTGTCTTTCCATCGAGCTGGTTGACATGCAGCTTCATTTTGCTCTTGTTTTCAACTTCACCTTCGAATCTCACAAATTCCAATGTAGTTTTGAGAACTTTTAGAAGAAGGAATTGGTCAGGTTGTATCATTTTCTTTAATTTTTCCATAAGTTCCCAGTTTGAAATTGATTGGCCTGGAACCTTCATGGTGGGCAATTGTACACTGATGTTAATCTTTGCTACTGGCTTTAAATACAATCCATGAGGTGCGAACAATTCAATGGCTTCGGAGGTATCAGTACAAATTCCAAAAGATGCCATGATGCTCTAAAAAAAAGTCCAAAGTCACAAATTAAAAATGCTGTAAGTTTAAAAATAAATAGTTAAAAATATAAAGTTTATAAATAAATAGGTTCAATATATAAGAAAAATAACAGCAAGAATGTTTTCTCATAATCATCCACACTTAGATACTTTTCAATGGAAGGAAGAGATTAACAAATTTTATGCAGACTGCCAGCACCAATAATGTTAATAACAATTTGAGTCATCTCTAAATGCAATCATTTTCAATCTCCTTTAAAAACTTATTTAATAATAAGTAAGATTAGCTAGTGCTTTTTATTCTGCTAAAGTAGCCAAGCTATATTACCATTACATATTTAATAATACTAAATATATCGTGTCTAAAAAGGGGATGGTTAATCATATGAAGAGTTCTTGAAGACACTAAGTAAGAAAAAGTATTTATACATGAATCGGTGCGAAAACTAAATTTTGAATAAAACAAAGGTCAGAAAATATTTGGTCTGACAGGTTTTCACATGTAAAGACTTTTTAACATATCTGGTCATTAAGTAAGCATGAACAATAAAAGAAATAATCCAATCTAACTGCGACTAATTAACTGTTGACGATACTTCGAAAACAAAACAATTATAGCTACTAGAAACATCAACGAAATTACAATTAAAAACTTATTTTGTTAAAAGCATTTGTAGAATTATTGATTTCAAATATAAATTAATTTTTAAATTAATAAATATTTAATTGGTGAGGATAATAATGACAATCAGTTATAATATGAATTTTGCATTTACTGCTAAAAAAACATAAATTACATTTTAAATTTATTAAATAATTTTAAGATTTACATAAAAAGTATTTGCTTTGAATAAATGAGCAGACGAGAATTGACCTAATGTTGGAGAACGGGGTTTTGGGAATTTTACATGTGTTATGGATTGGGTTCACTGCAACTCTTGCTTTAGACAGCCAGGGGATAAGCAGTTCTTTCTCACAAACTGTGGGCATATAGTTTGCGAAGTCTGTCGGGAGAAATGTATGTTATCTAGAAATGGTATTATTTTCGTGTGCTGCTGATTGTTGTCGATTATTTTCAGGGATCTCTAACAAATGCTCTATTTGTAATGACGCATGCACGATAACTAGCTTGAGCGGGAACGTGAGTATGTGAATTATGGCTGAAGGTGAAAATAGAGCTTTCCCAATACAACTCCTGTTTCAGACAATTCAACCAGAAATAAAGGTATATTTCTGTGAGGCTGATGAGTTAGTGGACAAAATCAGTAAGGAATTTCCAGAAGTTCCTCTTAACAAGACTCTGGTTTACCTTAATGCCAAATGTAATCAACTGAAGATGGTTAAGCATTGTAATTTATAATTTAGACTTAAGAATGCAGAGGTTATGGGTACTTACAAAAAAACTGCACTTCTCTAGGTTTTGAAGTTCCAAAAAGATCACAGGAGAAGATATTTTCAGTTTGTTAAACAAATGGTATAATTCAACATTTATTTTATAACCTCACATGAATTGCATAACATTGACATTCAGATTGTAGGTTAATAAGCAAAGATCAGTATTTCAAAAGATTCAAAGGTATTTAATGTCAGATTGATTGTAATAGAGATCACTCCATCAGAATGAAAATTATTGGTTGCTGTTTAAGTGAACTTCAAGAATATAAAGACAAATATGACACTTTGTCAAAGGAAAATGCTTACTGTAAGAAAATGTTGTCGTCACCAAATGTGGTAATTTCAATATGTTCACCTTAATTTATTTAGCCTTGTTTTATTGTATTTCTTTTTGATCGATACAGGTCAGAGATCCTAGGTGCGAACATTCTTATCATATTTAGCAAATAAAGCTTGAATGACAGGTTTATTTTTATTCAAGTGCCGTCCGATATCCATCTAGTAAATCTCCAGTGAGGACTCCTAAAAGTAACGCTAACAAATAAAATGCTTTATTTTTACTTTGTCTTTAAGTTGATAATTTCTCTTAGTCTTTTTATTATTACATTTAGAAATTTTAAGGCCTTTGTGATAATATTTCTTGTGGGTTGTGGCAATAAGTGGACATGTCATTGTTTTTACATTTAAGATTTTTCTCCTGTGAAGAGGAAACCACTTTATGATGAAAAGTAGGAATATATAACATTTTGTTTTGTTGCTATTTCTAAGGAAGTGTTTTTGTTACATTAAGCCATCCTGCACCTTTTAACCATAATCAACAGGTAAATCTTTCTTTACACTTTCAAGTGATGTTTTAATAGAAATGCCATATTTGTTCAATAAATTAATAAATATTCCAAATGTATCAATAATGATTCTTGTGCAATGTTGATCTTACAAGTCAATCAGACAGAATGTTGACATCTGTATCACTAAAAGTTATACTTGCATTATAGTTTGCAACTCCAGCAGAGAACATTTCATTAGTGAGAAGAAATTCAAATGCTGGTTCAGGAAGCAGTGTGAATTCTGCCACTTCTGGACCTTCAAGACTTTCCATGAGGACTCCACCAATTAATGGGAGAATTGGTTTGTGAAGTAAATACATAAGAATCAGTTAAAGTTATTTGTTTATTTCATTTATTTCTAACTTATAGCCCCAATACCTGGAAACACGTGAGTTAATTTTTCTCATCACATGGAATCAGCAATGCCTGTATTTTATAAGACAATGACTTCATTACATGTTGACATGTCATTGTCAATGTCAACATGTTATTTTTATATTTAAGTCATTCCAACATGAATATGAGCGATTCAAGCAAGTTCCCACAACTGTTCACACCTATAGGTGAAATGCGATTCATATTTCATTAAATGCTTGTTTTTGTCGATGTCATATTGACTTTTGACTTTTTATTTTGCATCATTTGAAGAAATAGTTAACAAAGAAAGTGGTAATTGGTATACAAGAATTTGAATCATGTTTTTAAAACTTAATTTTCCTTGCTCTACAGGTGGGTATGGAGCTGCCATATTGAAGGAAAACAACAAGATACAAGAGAAGCTTGCACAGGTACTTACAATAATCTTGCTTCCTTTATCAATATTGATTGCTACCAGTTCACTGATGCAATTAGTTGGTTTTGTCTCTTAATACTTTATCATTTCCTGTTCATTTAGAGTTTGTCAAATGCACCACATGGAATTTGTGTTGTAATGCTTAACTAAAGAGTCAAATAATGTTTACCATTCAGTTAGTAATTTCTTGTAACATGACTTATGCAACTTATTTGTAACTTTCAAAGCTTGGTTGTCACTCAAAGAGGTGACTCCAATCAGCAACATCCTGCTTCTCAAAATGATATAGAAGAATCATTCTCGGGATGAATTTGTTGACATTTAAATTTTCTCTTTAAATAACTCATTGCTGAGTTGCAGAAGTTTTTGAAAATTTCACAATGTGACAAGAGTTTTTTCAAATGTTCACTGTATCAACAGTAATTAATTGCCTAACACAACGTTCAAATAAAATGTTAAACCTCAAAATTCTAAAAGCTAAGTGGCAGCTTTTGGCTTTTCCTCTTCCTTGCTTTTTTCTGACGTTTCGAACCAGTAGACAGAATCGTGGGTTGCAAGGATCCTTGAGAGAGTCCTCAATTTGATCCACCAATTGTCTCGTGGTATGCGATGCCTGCAATCAGACGATATGCCATTCCAAAGTGATATCTTTTATCAGTTACATTGGTTTAGTTTACGGGTAATGAGAGGAATAGCTAAGGGGTTCGGTGTCCTGGCAAAACCGATAATTTGGTGCCCCCCCCCCTTAACTTTATTGATTTGGCGACCCTTAGGTGGCCCTCCCCCAGCTATGCTACTGCTGGGGATTCTAATGTTGCGAATCAGGCTGGCCTGAAGGTTGAAATCGTACTAAGATGAGAGGTTAAAAGTTCGCATTAAAGCAATTTATTAGCAAATATCATTAAAGTAAAATGGTGAACTATGCCGATAATCACTGGAAGTTGAATTGTTTCTTGAGATCCTGGATAGACGTAAAGGCTATTTGTCGCTTTTGGAGGCCGATCATTGAACAAGTTTCTGGGCTGAGAGTATTAACTACACCTGTGCGAATCAAATCAACACAAATTAAAGATTCCTACTTATTGTTGCCAACGAAGATTAACTGATGGCAATGGTTTGCATGAAGTAGCGATTCTGACCAACTGACCTGTTGGGCTGACACAATCATTTAGCTGCGTAATAAGTTGCTCAGCACACATGGAGGCTAACTTGGTCCCCAAAAGTCTGTCAAAAGGAGTCGGTGTGCCACCCTTCAGTCGAAAATAAGGGCGTCACAAAGCTATTCTGATTTAATTATTTGAACGTCCTACTTCTTGTAGCACTCCCAAAGCTATTGATTTTGTGCTGAACGAAGATCTACCTTCCTGGCTATACAATCGATACAGGAAGTCCATATTGTACATTTCATTGGATTCGTCGGACCTTCAATGCGATAAACTTTTAAGACCTTACCCTAGGTTAAAGTTTGCTTTTGTTAAATGATATGAAGATTTGTCTAATAAAAGAAAATGATTATACTTAGACTTTGTTTAGGCACGAAATTGTCCGTTTTAAATAGTTCCGTTGCTTAAGATAAATATTTTAAAAGCTCACTTGAGTATCAACCCACGTGAGATTCCATTTCTTATCTTAATGGCCAAATGTACAAGATCAGTCTGTAAATCAGTTGAGTCCATTGTAATTAATAATAATTAAAAACAGACTTAATAATAGCCTATTAATATTAATTTGTCTGCATCAAGTAATTAATTAGTTCAGTTTATTAAGCCACATGGTTATTAAACCAACCATGAGTTCCCTTATTCCATAGGCTTCTTCGAAGATGTACGAGGCGTCAGCTCCAGCGGCAAGAGCACCCATAGTTGTCAGATATCCACATCGGTTTCCCAATGTTTCACAAATGTAAACGCGATTCTTGCTTCCTATTGCTGACTGTCTCATTTTGTCGCACATCTTCAAGTACATATTACAATTACATATTATCTTCCATATAAAAAAGAATCTACTAGAATAATTTAGCTGAAGTTATTATGACTTACAGACATTATTTCGTTCAGTGCAGTATCCGAACCGACGGATATGTCTGTGCCTGGTAAATTGTTGCTGGCACTTGCTGGGATGACTGTAATTGGAATGCAGAATTCCAGATATCTGTGTCTCATTTCCGCCATGACCAGAGCACTGTAAAAAGCCTGCAAATAGAAAGATGGCATTTTTCAAGATCCCAATTTCATTCGATCAACCTTTATTAATTACCTCAAATCCGCCAATAATCAAAAGAGCGGCTATTTTGTACTTTCGCATTTGGGCCGCAACCTTGTCCACTCCAAACTGGTCAATAAGAACGCTGAAAATAATAATGTAATAATAACATAATACAGAATGTAATATAATTATAATAATAATAATTTATTATTAGTAACATTTATAATATCATTTACTATCAAATCAAATGATTAAATACTTTTTTCAATTTAAAAATGTTCCCATATTGTTTACAAATTAAATGCATTGATTGTCAATATTTTAAAAACGGAATTTTTTAAATATAGTATTACATTTGTATGTTGTTCCTCTTCAATAAACTTATTTAATCTTCATTGTAATTAATTAACAAGAAATTTATTAAGAAATTATTATGAAATTAAGCAATAAAAAGTAATTATTAAACTGTAAATAATTAATAATAATACGATAATTCGGTAGCAACCTGCTGGCTCCCACGTTGGTTCCAGCATCACTACTCCAACCATTAACATCTTCCCACCTAATCATATCCACCTGGCAATAAAACAGGTAGGTAGGCTTCCATTTGCAAACATAATAAGTATAAACTGAAGTGCACTTCAAATTTTATGACACACTTCATCGTATTTTGGTTTATTAAATATAGTGAATTATTATGAATTACTCCAACACACACCTCAGGAATATCTTGAGCGAAGTATAAGTTAAATTTAAATCAATTCAAGAACAATTAATCAATAAAATTTGTTTCAAAAGCTCACGTGGTTTTGCATAAGTCCCTCGAATCCGTGGTGAAGTGCGTAGACAGAGTAGCCGTTGTTGACGGTGTACCTGACGAACGTGCGGATGGCAGCGTTCATTCCAGACGATGGGGAACCAAGGCACATGACTGCCATGACGAAGTGTTTCTGGAAGCGATCAATTTAGTGTCACTGGGCGGTCCAGTCATCACGTGTTAACTTTACAACTCTTGTCTGTGTTATTCGGTTACTTTAGGATGTGTTTGATTTGTTCGTGTATTCATAATCTCATAAATTATAATATTAATATTACAACAAATAAACATAAATAATAATAAATGAATTCTCACAGCTTTCTCGGTCTGGTCATAAAGTTGGGGGGGATTGACCTTTGCCATGAGCAAGTAGGAGTTCAAATTGATTTGGAAGTTCCTGACAAAATATCAAAAACAAAATTGAAGTATTTAAGGGTGTTGAATAATTGATGGTACTAATTAATACTTGGCTATATTAATAATAAATATTGATAATACTAAATATTAGTAACAATAAACATTGATGTTAGAAATACTAACTTAATAATTGATAATTATTAATAATTTATTAGGGGAGACCGGGACTGTGTTACAATTTTGGGATATCAGGTTGTAGAGTTGTAACCGTAAGAGCATCAATATTCAAAATCTTGGTCAGGTGCGCTAATGTTATCCTACTAACAAAACAAAATATGATTACATCACTATAGATTCATTTGTAAAACTCCAAAAACTCGTTACAAAGGCTGGGGTTTTGTTACGTCGTTATTAAACAAACAAACATTCGTGCAAAGTGTTTTAAATGAAAAAGTTTTAAAATGTTTATAGATGACAGTATTTTTCAAATATGTAATTAGTAATCTTCACAGCTATGGCACACATAGAAATCACTATCATCTGCAGAGTCTGTGTGCGACCATTTACAACATTCCCCACACTGAATCCAGTTGTCTTTAAATTATTATTAAAGTTATTATTAAAATATTTAAAATATTATTAAAGTTGATACTGCATAATATAATTATATTTTTTATATGCAATTAAAATAAGAAATCAAATGATATTTACTCGATTAATGGTTAGTATAAAAGAAGAAAATTATCATTTAAATTATTGCAGACGCGTGCAAGCAACCTGTTTATTTTTCAAAAAGATGAAGGTCAGACCAAAGAATAAACAATGTATGATTAATTTACTAGATTTTTTCTTTTATACCGTAAAAATTGACACTGCAACATACAATGGGCAACATACAGCCCTCTAACATTCAACCCCGGTCTCCCCTACCCGTTCTTACTCACGTTCCGCGGGTTATCACTGCGTTCTCAAAATCCCTCGCATCCATAAGAGTTTTTATGGACCTCGTCTGCAGTTGAGAGGTTAATTTTGTATTATTTTGTATTATTAATTATTTATAATTGTACTTTGTTGATTTAGTTGCTAATGTTATTTATTAATACTATTTATTAATGTTATTGTGCAAAATAAGTAACCTTGTAACTATTTACATGGAGGACCTTTCTTAAATTTTATTGAACTAATTAAGAGTTATTGAAGTAAATAAGTATTATCTGTTTTCCCATCTTAAAGAACCTTATTGACAGCCTCCATCATGGGCATCCTGGTTATGGAATTTCCATCCAAGCAGATGATTTGGGGCAGGGAATCCTTCGTTGCATCCATGAGACACATTATGGCGTCTGCTCCCATTCGACTTGCCTTTAATTAAGTCAAGGGTCAAATATGGTTGACAATACATTATTACTGAGATTCGGCTGAAAAGGTTAATAGGAATGTTAAAATTTGAAGGAATAAAGTTAGTTTTTATATTTACTGCATTCATGACATTCGAAACACGCTGATAAATTAATCACTAGAAGCTTTAAACAATTATTGAATTGTTTATAAGTTACATTTCAATCATAAACTGATGATAATCAATTGTCCAAATAATTGAAACATCAGACGTCAACCAGGTACTTC
>MPNW01000810.1:40321-74521 GCA_011800805.1 Hirudo medicinalis | reverse complement strand
CAATTTATTGAATTGTTAAGTAATTAAGAACTAAATTGACGTTAAGTTATCTTTCTAGATGCCTTAGTCACCCTAAGAAGATCAGCAATGTCATTGGATTACGGAAAATTCATCACCGGAACTTTTATCGCGAGAAAATTCACCTAAAATTCTAAAAAAATAGGAGAGAATAGATATAAATATGATGTCCCCTTAGAATAAGATTTTTACAAATAAAGTGCTTGTACGTGAAGCTTTCATAGTTTTTGGGAATAAAGTAAATGTAAAAATTCAGTTAATTAAGTTATCACATGCATTAATTAGAGTCTGGAGCAACAACTACCACGAATGAACGTAGTACCAGCAAGTTAATGAAAAGGTTAACAGAATACACGAACAATAGGCTATGACCTCGGAGTAGCGTATATATAGTAGTACTACTATATAAAGTAGTATATACTCTTCGGATCAGAAGAAATCATTAGACGATCTGAGGAACTGTGACTTGATGAGGGTCTGCTAAGGTGATTCCCGTTGTATGGTTCGCTTATGTTGCACGTCAATCGTTGTTAAAAGCCAATTTGAAATCTAACTCTTCAATGCACACATTTTGAAAAGTCCGGGGAGGATGGTAACAGAAATTCAGGGAGGGATCAAAAGAAGTTAGACGATCTGAGGAACCGGTACGACTTGATGAGGTTTGATAAGGTGACTCTTTGTATGGCTTAGAATATGTTGCACGTCAATCGATAAGCTATATTAAATGGCAACCTGAAAGTCCAGGAAGGAGGACAACAGAAACTCAGGAGAGCACCTGGAATCCATCGTTTTAGACGATGAATTTTCCGTATACCAAAGCATTAGCAGCAAACGAAGAATCAGTTCCCCAGTCATCAAGTATTAACATTCATGATGTTATTATTATTATTATTATTATTATTATTATTATTATTATTATTATTATTGTTATTATTATTATTATAATTATTGTTTTACTTAACATTGAAGCTGGTCACAAAGGACCTGCAGGAGGCCGTGAGGTTGAAGNCAAACGAAGAATCAGTTCCCCAGTCATCAAGTATTAACATTCATGATGTTATTATTATTATTATTATTATTATTATTATTATTATTGTTGTTATTATTATTATTACATCTGCACTAATAATTAATTAGATAATTAATAATTTTTCTTAGAACTCACGTCTTTAACTTGGTTGGCGGTGATTGGTTTACCGTTCCGATCGATGGCTCCTTCAGACAAAATCACCAAATTCATCCTCTGCCCTGAGTCCCTCATCTTTTTCGGACGAAATTCAGTTCGAAATTTTAACATATATAAATAATAAATATTAATTACGTTTAAATTTAATAATAGATATTAATGGATGACATCACACACCTTTGAGAGTCTATCGCACATCTTTTCTTCCCATCCTTTATCAGGGGGTGCTTCTGGTACGAACAACCAGTCAGCTTCCGACGCAAGGGCAACCGTTACTCCAAGGTAACTAGGTTAAATTAATTAGTTAACGAAATGAATTAATCACTAATCTCGATTAATTTTAAAATTCATTAAGTCAAATTTGTTTTAATGTAACTATTCAAATCATGGGCCAGCTTTGAGAGAGGATTTAAAATTATAATAATATTTATTAATACTAATAATATAATAATAAATAATTATTTAAGAGTTTTTAATGTTTTAAAACGAACCCGCAGTGTCTTCCCATGACTTCAAGAACGAAGCATCGCTGGTGACTGGAAAATGAAGAGCTCTTTATTATTGCTATTGTTGTTATTATTATTGTTATTGCTATTGTTGTTGTTATTATTGTTGCTGGTGTTATTATTATTATTGTTGTTGTTGTTGTTGTTGTTGTTGTTGATGGTGGTTGTAATAGTTTCAATCATCACATCTTAAGTTATTTAATCACAAGCGGTGAATTATTATTATTATTATTATTATATAATTTTTTTTAGCAATTTTATTGATTAACCAAGCACAACAGTAAACCAACAGAAAAAAATGCATTGTTCAATATTTAATTAAAATAGTTAAATGAGTAAACCAATGGATGGATGGAATGATTGACGAATGAATGAATAATTTATTTCTTCTTCAACTTGACCTTGTAGCAGTGGACTTGATGTTGTCAAGTGCTTCAACAATCCTATGGAGGGCAGAATCAGCTCCTATGGTCATGTCAGTGCCACAGAAGTCATTGTCTATGGAAGCCACCAGTCCAACCACGTTCAAGGAACTCGAATAACTTGCCTTTGTCTGAGATATTTTATCTTGAGGAAATAAATAAATTGTTATGGTGAAGTAAATAAATTAGAGCATGTTTTGTGGCGAATGTCAAATTATTAACAATGATAGATTACGAAGTTATTTTATGTAGTCATAAAAATTATTCCAATCTTTAGAATTTATTGTGAAATTTGAACGTGTTACATGCCGTTTGCTTGGTTAATTATTAACTCACATTGAAATAAGTGTTGAAATAAGAAATAATTCAAGGAATTATTCACTCACTTGTTTCCAAAAGTTCAGAAATGAGGAGGTGCCACTCCTGTCTGAATGTGTTCATCCCCGAAAGGGTTCCATCGCCGCCAATGGCCACCAAGTTTGTGATGCCATGCATGACCATGTTATATGCGGCCTTTAACCTTCCTGACCTTTCCATGAACTCTGGACATCTGGAACTGCCAAGAATGGTGCCGCCCTAAGGAAATGGAAACAGTTGAACTGAACCGACACAGGTCACAGCATTGTCAGTGATTGAAAAAAACTTGACTTGACTGATGCCAGTCAGTTGTTAGCCTTTAATTTCAGCCAACACAAGGTCGTGCAAATAAAACAATTGAGGTGCTTCTGGAAATAATTGTACAAATTACGATACATCAAAGGTTCATTCGCAAGGCTTAGGCTCCAAAGAGCACCTATGGCTTGGTAACCAGGTTTTGAACACGATGCTCTTCCACTGTTCCACAGTGTCCAGGAATATGGAGCTCTTGAACGTCTACTTGAGAAACAAATACAAATGACGTAATAACCAGATTCAACATTCCTGATCCTGATTTCCAGTCTGCCAGTATAATTTTATCTCCTCCGTCGATCATTCCTTGGTAGCCCTGGCAAAATAAAAATAACAAAAGCACTGTTCCTAATTAATTCGTAATTATTAGAATGTAATTATTAAATTGTCATCTTACTCTTGAGTATCTCACTTGAATGCGATCTTACCTTTAAGAATGGGCCGTTTAGATGTGACAAAACAATGACGACTAAGGTGATGATGACGATGACGATGATGTTGATAACGATAATAATGGCAAACCTCTTTAATGAGATAGACTTTACACTCCAAAAACATCGCCATGCGCACGCAGGCCCTCACTGCCGCATTCATTCCTTGAATAAATTAATTTGTCGAAATAAATCTCTAAAACTGTTGTTCAAAGTTTCACTTTCGACTCAATAGAGCAACGCGAAACACATCGAAAGCTGTTCAGTCAGGCTTCAATTTGGAAAATATTGTTTTAATGTACAAATTCTACATCAAATAATAAATCCAAATTCATTCAAAAGCTATCATAAAAAAAATCATGGCGCTCGCAAAGACATGCCAACTACTATTGAACTATAATTGTTCTTTATTAATATTATTAACATGTAATAGCAATAACAATAATTTAACAATAATTTAATCTCTGCTCAGACCACCTTGAGCATCTCCACCACTTGTTAAAATTCCCACCACTTGACCTTTCCCTGAACCACGCTTGACCTTTCGGCCCTCCAAAGTTAAGATGTCAATGCCATCCATTATTCAAATCTGGAAATTGCAATTTATCTTATAAATTTAGTATTTAATAAATGCCTAGTCAAAATTTATGCGTCTAACATTAAAACTTTCAATAAAATTAATATATGAATTTATAGACCGACGATATTCAAATTGGATAAAAATAAATATTATAACTTTCAAGAAATGCTCTTTCCATCGTCACACATTACACGCTAAAGAGTCCTATATTCGCTTGTGTTGCAAAATACAAGTAAAATCTGGTTGTCATTTCGTTTATGGTTATTAATTAATACAAATTACGGTTGTTAATACATATTATGTTAATCTGTGCAATTTTTTTAAATCAACGTACAATTACAAAAAATTGAAACCTTAACCTGTCCGAAGATGCAAGATTCAAATGTAGCGTTCTGAAAGTTGTGTGCAGTTATTTTCAAAAACCAAGGCGTTGCTTGACTTGTTTTTATAGCGCTCAGCAAATTTAAAAACAGCAAAGCTATAGGCTTTGTCAAATGTTTACCAAATTTCTAAGGCATGGAAAGTATTTTAGCTCAAACCATGAATTTTATATCTGTAGATTCAATGGTTGTTAACAAAGATCATTACCAATAATAGTAATGCCGGACATCTATGGAAAATCGAGTTCTCCTATTTATTTGCAGATTTATTTATTAAATTGCAGTTATTTCCAAGCTCTGCCATCGTTGTTATGTCATAGTAATTGATATTATTTTAATTTAGGTCGTATTAAATGATATTACATTAATTTTACACCAAATTACTTAGCGCCACCAACACGGACTCAAAAGTCCACTTCCAAATTTTAAACCATTCTCCAACATAGTAAAACTTAATAGACCAACTCAATGATTGATTGGCATCCTCCAGCAATTCCTCAATTACAAACTCTGTAATTAGCTGGTGGCTCAAATTTAAACACAGATGTAGAGTACCAGCACAGAGGTAAGTCGAGTTAAAATTAAAATCAATGTTGGCAAAATAGGTTGCATGTAACCTGTATGTAATATCTTGCAAATGCAACTCAAGAGACCGAAACAATTGTGATTCACTTGTCCAGGAAATAAAATAACGGACATTTAAACGACTACATTTTGGACCTCGGAAATTCAAAGTTGGTCGAGTGATGGTCTGAATTTTACAGGTTTTATTCCAAATGTTTAAAAATTCGCCATCCAATGAAGATGTAAGGACGTCTGAAACAACAATATTTGAACAACCTAAGCACCTGTTGTTTGAGACGATCGACCAAATATCAACAGAGACGCAGATCCGCAAACCATGACATAAAAGCAACAATTAAAGAACACACTGAATCAATGACTAATGTGAAACTCAACCATGACTGTGACCATGACGATGGAAGTTGCAAAAAGCAAAATCAATTTGAATTAAGAAAATAGTACAAATTCCTAAAAATACCTTCATATAATTTTTTTATAACATTTAAATGGACAAATTAACAATAATAAAAATAATATTGGCAACAACAATACAAGCACTAACATTAATAATCATCCCACTCCATTGCAGAAATGTTCAAATTGCTTCGACCCAAAACACCTCGCACACCAAGAAATTTGGAGATTGTAAAAATCATTCAAACGACTCACAATAACAAGAATGTTAAATGTTCTGATGAAAATAAACATTCCATTGCACTCCAGCAATGCTTTTAACCAAACGAGACATCGATTCCAACATATCATTTCAAAAGCAGAATTAATAAGATCAGACGTCCCCTCGTCGAGCGACACAAAAATATGATCGACACTGCCATGAAGTGACGGAAGCCAAAAAACATGCCGACCAAAGGTTCGAACTCGAACGGAGATTAGAAGTAAATTGGCTTCAATAATTTAAAAGTAATAAATTTAACGACTCAAAGGTCTCGTAGATGCTGATGGAGTGAAGGATCACAAATGAAGAAGGTCGAACGTTCGTCTGACTTAATTGGTGTTGGAATGTGCAAAAGAATAGCTGTCCACGAATTTGCCATCGATTCGGTTCACCAGAGGCCTGTCGAACACCCAGTGGGCACCAACCTCGTGAAATAACTGCAACGAACAAGTTAATCAGTGATGGGCAATCGATAGATGGATTGGTGGATAAACGAATTAATTAATTAGTTAATGGCTGAATATGTAAACACAAACTCGAATATGTTATTAACGATAACAACGACGATGGAATCACCTTGGTTTCGTATTTTTCTCCAGTTTCCTTCCTCATCTTTGCTTCATCCCTCTGCAGTTGCTCCAACCTGCACTTGTGTTCTGTGGCCTTCTCAATGTTCTTCAACTTCAAATAATGAGTTACATTTCTCCACAACCTGTGACAATTACAAATGAATACAAATGAATGCAATTGAATACAAATGAATACAATTGAATACAAATGAATGCATTTCCTTGCAACAAGGATTTGCAACTTGTCCTGCTAGTAGTTGGTCTTTTGATCCAAACTTGATCAAAAATGAAATGTGAAAAGATGAATGTTAAAACATTGTTTGATGAATACGTCAAATATTGATTTGTTGAAGAATATAAATAATTGAGTAATTGAGGATCTCGATCCTCATTCTAATGTTTGCAGCAATTGAATTTAGAACTTAATAAGACAACAAGTTTAAAAGGTCAAAAGGTCACCCACTTCCTAGACTCGTTTGGTTCTTGTTGGTCGATTGGCTTCACCTGCTTCTTGATGACGGGGATCGTCTTCGTGTCGAGGAACAACTCGTTCTGATTCTGAGGATGCACAAATCACAACATTGCATCAAATCCAATTGTTGAACACCTTGTCCTATCAAGTGCTCCAACAGTCCCAGTCCCATCACAATCATCACCATCGTCGCCATCATCACCTTTGGTGATAACTATTGCAGGTGACGTTAAACTTAATGGTAACCCACAATAACACTGCCACCATCACCACCATCATCATCATCATAATAATAGATGTGATTCCCTGATGAACTCAAGTGAAACCCACTCCCATCTTCATGTACATGGTTCCATTCCACTCCCCTCTGATTGTTGCAAATGGCTTCTTGTCGTTCGCTCCAAAGAGGTCGACAGCCACCTGATCCTTCTTGCCTCCATAGAATGGCTGCATGTGAAACAAAATGGAATGCGAGTTTCAAACATTCATTCAAGATTCACACAATAATTTTAATTCACATAGTTTCAGTCAGTGCTTTTATTTATTTTGCTTATTTCTGAGCTTTCTCTCTTCACAATAAAGACATGATATAATCATTATCGCTGTGAATGTAGAAAGCAGACTCTTGCCGTGAAACTCTTTCCAGTCGGAAGAACAGAAAATTATTCAAAGTCACGATCCAATTATCATCAAAAGGTTTCAAAAGTAGAACAAAAGCAAGTCATTCACCAAAAAGGAAAATAAACCCACTTTTGTGAGGAATTCAATTTGAGCACTGTAGCCTGTCTTGGCACAGGAAAGTGTTATTTTGCCTCCCAACTCCATCCACGGAACTGTGAGGATTGACCTGAATGTAAATATAAATAATAAGATGATCAATCTTTAATAAACTAGAGAACTTTTTCTGAATTAAATTATAATATAACAAGTTAATATTATAATAATATTTAATAGTTAATTAAATTCAAACCAAGTTCAAGTCCATTCAAGTTAATAAGTCAGATTGTATCTTTCTGTTATATTTCATCAGTTAAATAAGCAAGACACCATGTGTGTAGCCAACCAGACATAAGTCACCACTTCCCAAGGTCACAACGTGACATGCATCACGACAGACCGGTGAACGAATGACAAAGAAAAAAAAGATGAGGTCTCTGCTCGGTTTAAGTGCAGCAACTCCTGCACCTGATAAACATTCAACAGATTAACTGTTTGAGATGGTCCCAACCTTCCATATCCGTTGGGGAAGGTGACGACATAGTCCTCGTCGTAGTCGAGCACCGAGATGACAGCCTGACCGATCATGTGGACTCCCACTGACAGTCCCAAGAACTTGGATTTCGTCCAAATGTAGCCATTTATCGAGATCCTCTTGTTGTAGCACTCGGCATAAAAGGCTGATACTGGATAGAAAAATGTCAATCTTGCAAAGGTTTCTTCCCAGTGTGGTAATCATCATCATCATCATCATCATCATTGCGACTTACTTGGCGGATGATGTGAAACCTGCTCAGCCACAAAGGACAAGTTGTTTTTAGAACACCATGGGATCGGACCATCTTTGTCTAATTCCTTAGTAATAAATTGTTAATAAGAAGTAGTTAGTGGTAACATATAATAATAATAATAATTATTATAATAATAATAATAATAATAATAATAATAATAATAATAATAATAATAACACATATATAATGCATCACATGAAACCTCATCAAGTTAATAAACAACAAATACATGGATAAATATAACTTAGAAGAAGGAAAATGAGCCCAAATGGGCATGAATTAGGATTAATGTGATTGGTCAGTTAGTACATTTGAGTGAAAGGGTTTCACTCTTATGAACAACTGTAAAAGCAACAGACATTAAGGTTGTGTTCGCAACCCAGCTTGCTCGCACTGCCACAAACCACCCCAGGGAGGTGGTGCTACATAAATGGACCGATCACCCCTGATGCTCACACCTGTGAGGCTATATAAATGCACTTATGATTATATCATTGTTATTAATATTATTAAGTAACCTGGTCGAATTGCTTTGTTTGAGTTGTCTGAGGGAGGTCGTAGAAGCACTTAAAGCACTCCCCTAGCAGGGGGTTGTAGGGCTTCTTTGCGCCACCGCTCTTCTTGCCGGCGTGGAATGCCGACAGATACCATTTCACGGCCTGCATGAAGCGATCTTTTGCAGTAACTTGGTCGGCTATGCTGCGGAGTGTAAGTTATGTGCATTTTAGTTTTTGGTCGATTATTTTTTGCACCATGTTGTAAATTGACAATTTGAAATTCACTATTAAAGCTTAAATTCAAATATTATCTTCAAGTCAAAGAATTAAATCGTGATTATTCTGGCAAATAAATAATAAATAATAGTCTTTTATTAATGTTTTAAGACTAAAAGTGAGTGATTATAAATCATTAATGATAAGTTCATGTCAAAACAGTGACAGTGATAAACATGGTAGAAGCCATTCAAAAAATCTATTTGGGGCATGTTTGCAACAAACAACATCACATCTGCCTCTACATCAGTGAAACCGTTAGTATAATAAACATCCAGTCAACCAGAGCCAAGTTGAATTAAACAGCTAAATCAAGCATGTTTTACATCCTAAAGGTAACATCATCATCATCATCATCACCACCATCACACTTTTCCAATGTACCATAATTAAATGCCAAAAATAACATAACACTTTAATGAAATACCTTACAATATGTACAGGCCATGTGGTGCAGATGTTTAGCAATGTTCTAATAGTGATGATGCAATCTAATTTTGATGAGATAATGAAGAAGAAGAAGAAGAAGAAGAAGAAAAATAAAAATAAGAAGGAAAAGAAGAAGAAGAAGATGATGTTGATGATGATGATGATGATGATGATGACATCACCATGCATTAATGATAATGAAATTATTAATGAAAACTTGTGAAAGCAGTTTGAGGACATTCGTTCCAATGAGCACATAATTCTAATCAATCACTAAATGATGCCAGATATCTTAATAATTAGCAGAATTGAAACTAAATAAATGGGGAAAAAATGCATAAAAATAATAAACAGAAGAAGAGGTTCAAATCCTCGAATCATTGAATGAGAAAAGGAGGTGAAGGAACTCGTCACCTGACGAAGAGATCGGGATGCGACATGAAGTCGGAGTACATTTCCAACAGGGACCTCTTTTCCAGTATGAAGGTAGGAAGGGTGACCTTGGTGAGGTCCATCCCGATGTGCAGTTGGCTCAACAGGTGGGTCAACAGGCTCCCGTGGTTGGCCATCGATTCGACTGATGCGACAGACATTTATTTAAGTGTTGATGGATAAGAATATCATTGGCAAAAAATAACGATCGAATTCAGAAAATGAATTTATTAAAGTATAAAACACCATTCGTTACTACTAACAGCCTTCTTCGTCATCTTCGTCGTCGTCGTCGTAGTCTGAAATAGATACATTTAGTAGGACATGATTATTTAATTATCGACAAAACAATGGAACCTTTTGCATCAGAAGCTTTTGTGCCAACAACCTTTGGAGGGGACTTGCCCTTGTCCGAGTTGACGTCTCTGGAGGATAAATTCAAACATGGTCATCGCATGCCACCAACGAAGTAACAATTGGCCAATTTACATGAACATCATTCAGTAGAAGGTCATGTTTTTACAAAGAATGTCTGTTCCAGAAAGGCCTACTCTAGAAAGGTCAATGTAATCATCACCATCGTCATCAACTGACATCAGGATCTAAATAAATTGCCTCTCACTTGATCATTTCATAATTTGCATGTTCAGAGTTGAAAATAAATCCATTCTTAGAAATAAACTCCTCCAAAAAAACAAATTCTTAGCATGAAATAATAAACGGAACAGCAGAATATCGAAGGAGCCTTGTTACGTAAGAATTCTGACAAACAACTCTTTAAGCCATAATAGTTATTTTTAGAACTCCACTCAGTAAGGCCTGCTTCCAAAGCTACAACTCCTCCCTTTTTGGTACCAAACTGCAAATCGTTCGGGTGGACGACAGGATTTGCCGTCGATGATTTGTCGATGAAAACAACCCGAGATAATTTGAAATATTCCACAAAACAACTCCTACTGGAAAATACCAAAGAATTGAAAGACAGAAACATATTCACATTTGCACATCTGAGAGAGCAACATGTGAGAGTCATGATGATGACAATTTACAAGAAATACAGTTTGTGTTGTAATTAAATATTAACACAAAATATAAGGAGCATGCTGAATAAATATATATTTGAAATAAGATTGTTTTGAAACCATCTCGTCCATGCAGAGCACGAAACATCACCTGATGAAGAAATCACAAAACAAGACCGACCTTGCTTCATCTTCTGCATCAAAATATCGATCGTCATCGTCGTCACTGGACGAGAACGACTCGTCGGGGATCTCGTCCTGCACTAGGTTCGGATCCCTCGACACTTTGGGGAAAGCCTCCTGACATGTTACGTCTGAAATTAGTTAATAACCAACTAAATAAATGAATAATAATAAATAGAAATTAGTCAGTAACTAGCGGTTCACGACCATCGGTTAACAAGTACCAGTTACCAAGTAACAGCTAACAAATAACAAAACCTTGGAAATCATCAGATGGGGTGAGTAGGTTTGGGAGGGAGTTACTGAGAGTGTTTAGGTTTGTTTGACTCAGGGGTTGGAGATGATGGTGATGATGATGATGCTGGTCGGCATTCTGTTGACCTTCGATTGCGTAAGAGTCGACCAAGCACTCGGCCGACCTGTGTATCGAGACCTCTGAAGGACAAACCCAACGATAACTTAATTACAGCCAATTTCACTAACAATCGATTATTCTAGGGTGATGATGATGATGATGATGATAATGATTAGCATTGATTCAAATCTATATCATATTCCAAACAATCATGAAAGGCTTCAGAAATTCCAAAAAAATATGTGAAAGAATTTCAAACATGTCAATTTGTTTAACAATTTTAAAAAATAATTTTTACCATCACATCACACATGGAAGTTTGAACAAGGGTTTTAACATTTCATGCAACATTATTATTTTATACCATCCATAAAATTATTATTATTATTATTGTTATTATTACATCTTACTTACATCTTCTTATCATCCCATCTGTATAAATATTTCACATTAAATTGTCTAATCACGTTATGCCTCCGACGCAAACGAACTGTTATTATGTCATTTTTCACTTCATATCAAATTCTGCTAACAAACGAACTTCCTCAAAAGGTCAATTCAATCAATTCAATCAATTCATCCATCAAGCAATTGAATGTTAGATTTATTTTTAAATTGCAACCGCGATCGTCCACACTGAGGACGTCGACACCCACCCGACATGATTCCATTGACGGACGTTTCGACCGGAGCAGAGAAGTTGCTGAAAGTCGACGAAAGAGTTGCAGAAACTGCGGGCTTGTCGCTACTTTTTGAATTTGCAGGAGAACCGAAGAGATCCACCGTTTGTGGCGTCGTGCTTGGAGTGTTCACGTGCATAATGTTGTGCTACAAAAAAAATCATTCGGTCAAACCGCTTATTTAAATTTATTAAAAAAATCATTTAATAATAATAAAAAATAAATCATTTAATAAATTTTTTAAAAAAACTTATAAAACCATATAAGAAACAAATAAAACATGTCCAGGGCACTATACAAACACTAATTTGAAATTTCTGTGAAAGAATATGGCAATAAATTCAAAATTTAATAATGGTGCATGAAATGTCCTTTAAGTTTAATTTAAAAAATCAATCGCTGGGACATCAGAAAAAGTAATCAACCAGAAATAATGGCCAAAAATAAACTCCAATCAGACTACATCTCCCACCAATCGATGAGTGACTTCGTCATTCGACGAGAACACGTGTTGCAAATGTGTTGCCATCGTGAACCTCCAACAAACTCAAAAGTAAACCAGAGCTAACCAGATGTAGACTAAAAATGCATCTATGGACAAATTATGGAATTACACGAGACTGCAAGACCCTCCTAATACATCAAAGATTCATAATAAATTTATAATCATTTAAATATGATGTGGACGGGTTAAATACTGTAAAACCAAAACTAAAACATCGATTAACACAATTATGTTATAAACAAACACACTCGGCGGACCTCCTGCTCGGCCATTAACTCTTTAACGATGGGGAAGATAATGATAATAGATTCAAAACATAGATATCATTAATAATAACATGTATGTTGTAAACATACAATTATTATAATCACATTTTTTCATTATGTGTTAAACATAGTGACAAAATAATTATAACATGATTGTGAAATAATAAAATCATAAAATGATGGAATTAAAATTAAGTCCTTCCACAAATCCAGAGGTCACGTTTTACAAGTCCTCAGAGAAGCCAAGAAGGGGAAAAATCTGACACTTACACGCACGCACGCAACGCCATGCAAAACAACTTCTATTATTATTAATAACTAATGATTTCTCGTCAACATTCAACTAAGGAGGGATCATTAAAGATTAATTCTGCCTATAAATAATTTGCTTCAAGAATTTAATCAAAGTTGAATATTACCATTAAAATGCATAATGAATCATCATCAAAACACTTTATTTGTATTTGGAGGGATCTTACTTGAGTTTTAAGAGGAATTATTATTACAAATCTTATAAAGAGTTGAAGAAATGATGAGATGTTGTTGTTGGGGGCACTGAATATGACCTCAGAACACCAGCATTATTAGCCCCATCATTTACATCGCCTTTAGCATCGTAATTCTTCGGTAATTCAAAATTTAATTCAATTTAATGCAGAGGATAAAATGCTGATGGTATCCATGACAATGGCATAGGTGGTGGTGCTGATGATGGTTGAGAGACAATGACACCCACCTTGGATATCTGGAGGAAAACTATCGTCTGCTTAATTGATTCGACCATCACCTGAAGACATTCATCACAATCTATCTGAGTAATGGCAAATGTATTTCATCTACGAAAGCAATGGCTTGTAAGAAACTAATTATAATTACGATAAAATGTACCAATATTTTATGTAACATGTGTAATAACAACAATAATAATAATAATAATCAATATCATGATGAGTAATTAGTTTATACACATTGTATGTAATTAATATATTTAAAACATACTTATATAGCATGCACGTGTATATTAAAGTAATGTCAATGATTACGTAATGAATGCATTCGTAACATTTGTCACGAAATTCAATTGAAATTGAAACATCTGCCATCAAAGTGCCCACCATTTTTACGACGACGCATTTTTTGTTACGAATCGCTTTCGTCTCGGCCGCGAAAATCGATCGCACGACCGAGGGAAACATCGACAAAACGAGGAAGCAAGATCGGGACGGACGGACGTACGAATCGCCCGAGTTACGAACGCATCGTTTACAATCGCGCGGTAAACGTAGCTCCGCCTACCTCGGCAGATGTTTTTAGTGAAATGAATTTCTCCTTCAACGACTCCTCGGATGTTGTGAAAGAAATTATTCTCCTTTGCAGATCCTGTTAGAATTAATTGAATGCCCACAACTTAACATTCGATTCTGTACTTACTGTTAAGCATTGTTTAAAGAATGTTTTTATTCATTGAGAAAAAAGTAGTTTAAATGAGATATTAATCACATTTTTCAATCAAGTTTTCAATGGTTTGAAAATGTCATGGACAAAATAGCACAAATAAATTCAAGCATTTGATTTAAGCACTTAATTTACATTATTCAAATTATATCAGACCTTACTGCTCAGTTATAATTTATTATGAAAATGAGCCTGTGAAATAAAAGTTCTGGAGTCAATAACACCTACTTGTACTTGTTCAATCAGAATCTTCAAATAAGCATCAGCTTCAGCCAATTTCCTATCAAAATCTGACATGCTTGTACTCAAAGGGCTACCAAGGTTGTGAGTCTAAAAAGGGCAGAAACTTTTAATTAAAGATACCTTTACGAATATGTAGCAGCCATTAAAATTAACCCAATTCTTTGGAAAACATAGAAAGCATTTCAAATCTCCATAAACCTGCTTCATTTTTTAATCATCTCTATTTTATTTTATTTTAGATAATACAAAATGCTCACAAAATATTGTAGCCTCGGTTGTGACACCTTCATTATGACCGATTCTAAGCAGTTGATCCACTGCTCCTTCTCATCCAAATGTTTGGCTAAATTTAATGGTATCCAATCTTTATCGAGATTTCTCATAAGTTTATATGTTTTTGAATCTCAAGAGATATATCTCAAACCTTGAAAATGAAAAGTCTTTTGATCAACTGTTATTGTGAAAGTACTATCATCTTCATCATCGATTCCTATGACTGCACCCTAGAATTCAATTCATGGCTATTTAATCTAGATACAGTCCACGAAGCTCAAGTAAAATTAGCATACTTGAAGTCTCACGCACCCTCTTCTTTCTCCTCTCATCCGTTTTTCCCTAGACTAAATTTAAGTCACATAAAATGTGAACGAACTCATGAAAACAATTTTCACTGTTATAACTTTGTGATCGTATTAGAAACAAGGGCAAACCGTATAGTAAGACAGAAGTCCAACGCTGTCATCTAAGACGAACCAACGGTATTGCCAACCCTTCATCATATTAGTCCACTTACTCAGTGGGCCTTCAATCACACAAATCCCTGTCATCTCTGTTGTTCAAGCATCCAAGTAATAAGAAACTGGTGCAAAACAAAATATAACTGCATTTTTCAAAGAAAACGGCAAATCTTGCGCAGTAAATAAAATAAACTACGAACGTAAAACACACTTTTAAAAATTAAAAAGTGCAAAAAAATAGACATACTCCCAAACAATTAATCCCGATTGTAAAACCAGTGAAACATAAACAAAGTCGGATCTCATTATATAAATGAAATGTTAGCAACTTCTCAATTTTCAATTATTTAATTGTAAAAATTACAAAAGTTTGAGTTACTTGTTTAAGTTTTAAAAAATAACTTGATTGAAGTTAAAATCTTATTAGTCAAGCTGGCTGATGTCGGCTGCAGTTCTTTGGCCCAAAGACTTTTCACACTTAACATTCATGAGTACGGTGAAGGGAGGAGCTGTTTTGTAAGCAAATTTCAAAGCCGAGTATATAACGCTGTAATCAAATCCTCGTGCTTTCCCTTCGAACAAAAGAGCTTATTTGTTATTTTATTAAATGCAAGTGTTCTTGTAGGTTTATTTCCGGAGAAGAGAAAATCTTGGACGAATATCGTCAAATATTAGTTTTGGCCTGCCATTAATTGTGCCAACAAGTTTAAGGCAGGATGGATGTTGTAATTGTGGGGGTGCCAGCCGAGAGCCGGGGTGGATGCAGACTTCACCGACCATAGACCCACAGACATTTTTTTAAAATTAGCTCTCATTTTGTCTTTATGATAAACCACTCATGAATCAATGAAAACAATCAGAATAATGCAGAAATAAATCTAATTTTATATAATTAATACAAAATTCAAGTTTAATTAAAGTTATGATAAAGGTTAGGTAATAATTAATAAAATTCACAGCATTTCACATGACTTTTGTGACAAAACATAGCTCCTCCCTTATGAATATTAAGTGTAAAAAATCTTTGGGCCAAAGGACACAGCCGCCTATGTAAATGTCAGTAACTTATACTTCTCCATGTAACTTTTTCATTAAGTTGTCTTATGTACAAATTTGTGTTAAATGTTTTATTTGACATTGTTAAATTTAATTTCGTTTAAATTAATTTGTAGGACAAATTTAGTATTTAAATATTGCACCTACCGATTGGAAAGTGTATTTTCCCACGCAAGAACAGGTATTTGTTAAGACCAGAATTGGCGATATATGGCGATATCTCGATAAATTTGCAATTGTTCATTTAGCCATTTCATTAAATTAAATTGTAAATTTAATGACTGAAGAGAAGCAACACTGGTTAAGTTCTCCAATTTTCACGAAATTGCTTTTTTTTTTTTTATTTTTATTTTTTTTTTTATTCACACGAGGTCAAAGGGCTTTCAGCCGCTTAAATGACCAAGGAAAATGTAAACAAACATTTTGATTAAATGTTCTAATTAACAAAAAGGTCAAAAACATATTGTGTATAAGCATTCTTATTTTTCATAATTTTCGCAATTTGATGTGCAGAAATAACAGAGAAGTTGAATCCTCGACAAGGTTTTATCCCCGTCAGCATTTTTCGTCGGGCCAACGTTAGCCTTGCGTGCCACGATCGATCAGTTCGATGTGGCACCTCCGAGCAGATGATTTGACGAGGTGGCTGATCTAAGCTGGTATGACGGTGCACGACCCAGGAGAGACTTGAAAACGAGTGAAGAGATTTTGTAGTGTTGCGGATCTGACAAAAAATTAAAAACGCAACTGCTATTTTTACAGGCTTTTATTTAACAGCAACAGAGTTCATAGAATGAACAACACTCAAAGGAAATCGTATAGTCAGCAAAGAGTAAGAGTANAAAAATAGGGATTATACCAGACTTTGTTTGCCTTCATCCTTCATCATCTCATTAATATTAAGTAAATCTATAGTTGAATCACATGGGAAATCAATATCAAAAAGTCTTTTAGGTTCTTGCGGTGCAATTATTTTGCCACACAGCCGATTTTAACTGCTTGATTGTCCTCTTTAACTCAGTAATTTCGGTTCTCATATTCTCCACATACAGGAAGCTATTTATATCTGTAAGTATGTGGTAAATTAAATATATTTGTATATTCTTCGGGGAAAGTTAATAGGCGTACCTAAGGCTTTCGGGGCGAAACTGACAATTTTGTGTAAAAAAACTCAAAATTATTAATTTTGGCGAACCTGGTAATTTGGTGTCATCTCCCCCGCTTAAAATTATTAATTGGCGCCTCAGCCATAGCTAAGTCACTGGGAAAGTTTAAAGAATATATAGAGAACGATGAAATAGATGTTGGAAATGAGGATTGTGGGGTCACACAAAAAGGCGTTTGATAAATCAGATGAGAAAAGGCCGAGTCGATGCCGTTAAAGCATTAAAAACTTTGACAGACCCTTTTATGCTTCTCACCAAATTCCCCTGTCCAAACGTCTCCACCTAAGCTGAGTGAGTTAGTCAATAAGTCCTAGAAGTATTTAGTAGGTAAGAGGCTTGATGAGGAGACCAGAAACTCCGTATGGAATTTCGAGATGAAGTTCAGAATAATTTTAACTTAATTCGGATATAGTAAGTGATTATTAGACAATGTAGTCTACATAATCACTTATTATTAGACAATGTAGTTACATAATCACTACAAATGCTAGGTTATGTTATGTAATCACAACGCACTTAAATTATTTAATCCAAACGTTAAGTTAACGTTAACATTGGAAATAGCTCAAGTCTTGACTCCCAGTTTGTATCTGTAAGATTTAAGCGAATGCATAAGTATTAATAACTGATTTTAAAGAACATCAAGACTGACTATTAAAAAGTGGTTATCAAAACAATAGTTTTAGTGGCCTAAAACAATATGATATTGCAGATATTGACATTGCGAAAATGCTTACGGAAGTACCTAGATTCAATTTCTGAAGCATTTACACATAACGACAAACAGTGGGATAATGTTTAAATAGGGACATCTAAATTCTATTAACTGTCTTTCAAAACCTTGTTTCTGAATTAAAAACAAAGTATTTGTGAAAAGCATTAGTTCAGTCAAGTTCAACTCATGTATTTATTACGTATTCCAATTATGCACGAATTGTGGTGTAGATATTAGCTAATAAATTTGATTCGCATCATTGAGTTTCAAGAATAGGTTGACGTGAAACAGTTTTCAGTGTGAATGAACTTTTAAAATAGTCGCACCATAGCTAAAAAAAAATAACACCACGCCGGTCTCTGTGAACATTTTGACCTTACAGTTACCTCTGAATATGGCAGTCTTAAGTAAAATTCTGGCCAATTGTGCTACTCCACGGAATGCTACTACGCTTGTTATTTTGTCAGCTGTTGCTTGGTCTTTGGCTAAAAGGACATCTAAAAAGGAAAAAAACCGAGGGTTAGTACACTAGTCTGTACATCTTTGATAGTGTTATGACTTACGATAACTCTTGACTGAATTACTTTTCAAACCTAAATTTGGATATGCTATCTGATATAGAAAGTGTATAAAATTCGGAAATTTGTTTTATGACCTGGTGATAAATTCTAGAGATATGCATTAAAATCGATTTTTTTTCGCATTCGTCATATCTTTAAATAATGTAAAAATATAATAATAAGGGTTCCATATCAGTTTATTAATTAAAAAAAGTGTCAATATGACACTGTCTTTTATTTTCTATTATTTCAGTATATCTTGGTTTCATTGATGCAACCATTCATTTCAGGGATTCTCTTCACAGATTTTTCCAGATTTCAATTAACACCTCCTTCAATTCATAATTGTTAAATAATGTTTTCCATTATGGGTATAGATGTCCCTCAAACATTTTATATGGGATTTAAGTCTAGAGAACATGCTGGCTATTCCACAACATTTACTTTCACTTCATGGAATAATGCCACAGACCCTTTGAGGTGGAGGCATAGCACTGCTGGAAATCAAAGTTATTTTCATGGTGATTCCTAGCAATGGAAGTGAGAAAACTTTAGATGGTGTTGATATAGTCTGTGAAGGCCTGTTTTCCCCTCAGAAAAGCTAATTCTGTCTGACCACTTGTTGAAAATCCTCTCCAGACCACCTCCAAATTTTCTGCTGCAATAAACCCAGGGATGTCATTTCAGCATTTTCCAGGGGCAAACTCCCATAAAACTTGAGAGAAGATGACCTTTTCTAGCCATCTAGCCAAAAGTCAGGGGGGCAATATCCTCCCTCCCACCCCCACCCCAAATGACATCCCTGAAAAACTTCTTGCTCCATCTTTAAATCATGCCAGTAATAGTGGCACCCATCAGGACCATTGAGGTAAACTTTTTTCATCTATAAATATTACTGACCTCCACTTGTACCCATAATCAATCACATGTTTTATCCATTCCAGGCAATGCTGTCTGTTCTTTCTCAAGGGATGGGAGCTTTTGATGGCTTTGATACTTCAATATTTTGCTGGTTCTCATACATCTTCATACTGTAGAATAAAAAAAACAAACTTGTTCTGCTGAATATCCTCCTTTTGAAGACTATCAAATGAGGTTTTGTTGACTCTTCTTTAATTGTTTAGAAGTTTTCCTCCAGGATTTTTCTTTCCATATTTCTCTGGGTTTCTCAGGAAGTTTTTGGAGCGATTGAGCTCGTTGGAAATGTCAGAAATTGAATTATTAGCCTTCTTAAAAAGTTATAAACATATAAACTCTTTAAGCTCACTCAGTCTTGCTTTCTCTTCCCCATGTTCTTAGATGTCAGATTTTTTAACTTCAAGTTCTACTTTCTTTTATATAGATAATGAAATATTAGATACTTCCTCCAACAGACCTCAATAAATAACTAATTATAAAAGTATATGAAATCATTCTTTAAAGATATGATGAACAAATTGGTACATTGATTTGCAATTCCTGTTAAAACATCTAATGAATTTTTTTTTAAAGATTTTGTACTGCTACTTAAATTATATAACCCAATTTTAGGGTGTAAAATTCAAATTTAAGAAAGTTATGCGAATAAACGGGGCATCCTCGAAGATGCAAATAATGCCGACCATTTCATTAGCGAGACGATCGGCATGACGTTTTTTTTTGCCCTGACAATGATTTCCTGTTACACTTTAAGGGTCAAGAGTTCCACCAGAGATGATGTCTCCTATTTTATGCATGAGGTCTTTTAATCACATTACGCAAATATTTTTAAAGATAATTACTCGTCGATGTTTAAAAAACTGATTATCGAATGCAGAAGCATGAGAACAAGGAAAGGGCTGCTGTCAACATGGAATTTTTTAGGTCAGAATTTGTATTCTTGGGAATATTTCTTTTGAATAACTTTATTTTTAAAAGTTGATACACTTCATGAAAATTGTGACATTTAAAGTTATTATTTGCAGGCAATTTTTGAAGATTGTCAAAATTATTTTTCCTAGTTGGATTTCTGCTGAAGTATGAACTTTGTTGGTCTCCAAGCGACAGAATAATAAAGATTTTAATAATAAGTAACTTGAACAACTAATATTTTAGTTAATATCTTAATATTCATAGGGATGGTATGCTCTATTAGTTGCAATTGCTTTGAGCTCTAGGACATTTTGTGATGTTTGGATGATCAGAAATGGTACCTCCATTGAAAGGTATTTTGGCTTGAACATTATTATAATTATTATAATTAAATAATCGTAATTAGTATTATTAATTCTTGACACAGTTTAAATTGTGTACAGTCTTTAATATTATAAAAAAAACTCCTTTCTATCTCGAGTTGACAATTGTAAATTTCTTGGAATCATCATTGACCAACACCTTACTTTCAAAGCACATATTCAATACCTCACTAGCAAGATTTCAAAAAACATCGGAATTATTTCCCACATCCGTCGCTTTATCACCTCGTCGATAACTGTAATGTTATACTATTCCTTCACATTTCCATATTTAAATTATTTTAATCTGGTTTTGGCTTGTAATTATCCATCCTACCTGCTTCCCTTACTTAAACTCAAAAAAAGATATATTCGTATTGCTTTGCATCTACCCTACAACTCTCACACTGATCACTTTTTCAAATAACTCAAGATTCTTAAAGTACATCAAATTAACCACCATCATACTGGCATCTTTAAGTACAAACTGGACCATCACATGCTTCCCTACTTATATAATGAACTTATTGTAACTCACTCACCACTACATTCTTATGCACTACGGTCCATCCCAAAATACAAATCATCCTTTGCCAGATCCAACACACTACTTCATTCCATCACATGCTCGGACCCTAAAATATATTCAAAAATCCCAGCCATAATATTTTCTCAACCGAACCTATCTTCTTTTAAACGCATGCTCAAACACTTCATTATTAATTCGCCATCATTTCTCTGACATCTCATTCACTCTCCGTCCACAAATAATAGACCCATAGTCACAATTCAACGGTTCTTTAAATATGGCATGGGTTGTCCAGAGAGCGGGATACTAATCCCTTAGGATCAACCCTTGAGCGGGCATAATTGTTGTTTGTTTTTTATATATTCATGTTGTTTATTTTCTTGTTTCTGCTCAATAAAAAGGAAAAAAANCATTGAACGCTTAAGGAAGCGGCAGGGAGGGAAAGGCCTTGACTTTATTATTGATTTCTTTGAATAATTTCATTCACTCTCCGTCCACAAATAATAGACCCATAGTCACAATTCAATGGTTTTTTTTTAAATATGGTATGGGTTGTCCAGAGAGCGGGATACTAATCCCTTAGGATCAACCCTTGAGCGGGCATAATTTTGTTTTTTTATATTTATGTTGTTCATTTCTTGTTCTGCTCAATAAAGGAAAAATAAATATTCTGAATCGTGTTTGTCTCATGAATTTCAGTGCCATCATCAGTCGCAACAAGGAACTTTTTCTGAAGCATTTGTTGAAATTTATGTATGTCATGCCTGCTGTGAGTATTTGCTTTTACTTTTTAAACACACTAAAAGACATTAAATCATTAAAATTTCAGATCTCTATTGTCAATAACATCCTCAAGGTGAATTTTTCTTCAGCTTTCTAAGCTATAATCCAATGAATGTTGTAAAATTTTAACTCGAACAGTACGGTTTGGATGAATTGAAACTTAGATTTCGAACGAGACTCAGCAACTACCTTTACAGTAAATACCTGAAGTGAGATTGTGGTTTAAGTATTTTATTATTCCAGCTAAGGTTACTTGGCATTTAATTTTTAAAATATAGCCACAAAAAAATTACAGACTTGTTGTGGCACAAAATATGATTTTTATAATTTTTTGAAAATGATAAATTTCAACTACATTTATAAATAAAAAGATATAAAAAAAACAAAGTTGGCTGAACTTAATGTGAAATCTAGTTGCAGAGTTTGTGTTAGCATGTCAGAAATGATTAAGATTAAGGTTATTAAATTTTATGGAGAAATTTATTCATTTTGCTTAACTTCCTATGAATTATGTTAATGATGTCATCTTATAATGCTTTCTCAATACTTCAAGGGGCTTCACTTATTACAAGATGACAAATTTGGACACTCGTGTTTCAAATGCAGACCAATTGTTAACCCAGGATGTTGAGAAACTTTCGAACTGCATAGGGGAACTTTACTCCAATTTGAGCAAGGTTCATTGTCAAGATTTATTATAAGTCTCAACTCACTATTAGTCTTATTTATCTGATATTTTGCACATTAGCATTGTCACAAATTCATTTTTGACTTATGAATAAATGAATTAATTGAAACTTAATAAATGTTTCTGCAAATAATATAATATTATTTTTATTATTACATTATAGTTAATTTTCCGTAATATAAATTCCAGCCTTCATTGGACATCATAATTTATGCTCTCAGATTGGCTGGCTCAATAGGTGCCCAAGTAAGTGAGATAATCATTTATCAATATTTCTGTTATTTCTTCTCAAAATTCTTAAAAATCTTTCAATCCTAACTTTACCTGGTTTTGACTGTCACATTGACGTGATGTTATTTTTGTATAAAACACTTGTTGAATCACAGGGATCAATGATTACAAATGAAGTGTTTCTGGTCTCAACTCCATGCACTGTTTTTTTATTTTGTCAAATTTTTGCTTTGCTCTTAAAAGAAATGTTAATGGGATTTGATTGATTGGCTATTAGAATTGGCTTTAATTAGAGCTCATATGATGTTTATCACACATTAGGGTCCTCTCTACATGCTTGGTTATCTGATGCTTTCAGGATTGATCTTGACTAGGTGATATTGGATAATTATTAATATTCGTTGGTTTAAAAGTGAAAAATTTTATTATAAATCTTACTGATAAAATAAAATTGTATTTTGGGCAAATGTGCATTTCAAGTTAGGCTCTGAATGGGCCACCTTTCAAGTGTATTTCAAAGTCCTTTCAAGGATCATGAGCTTATCAAAGCATTTGCCCCTTAATTTTGCTTTATTATTTTTATTTTATCATAAATTAACATCAAGACTGAGAAGACCCATCGGAAAGATGACAGTGTTGGAGCAGAAGTTGGAAGGGGAGTTTCGATATGTCAATTCGAGGCTCATAACAAACAGGTGGATGATTGAATGCATTGCATTGATGCACTTGGAATAAAAATGTGATTCATTGATGTCACAAGTATTCATATACAAAGTTAGCACTGACATGTATGTGTTTGTTGTGGCAGTGAGGAGATTGCATTCTACCAAGGAAACAAGAAGGAACAATCCATCATTGATGCATCTCTCAAGAGACTTGTTAGTTCACTTGCTTTGTTAATGGCACAAACTGCTAATTTTTCACATAATTAATGAATTTCATTTAATTCACAAATGATGTCATCGGTTGCTTAATTGATGATCTTCTCTTTCAATTAAATGATCACAGGTAAACCATTTGAGAGGCCTCATATGCTTCCGATTCACCATGGGACTTGTGGACAACATTATTGCTAAATGTAGGACAAGATCTTACGTTAAAGTGTGTGTTTGTAATTGATTTAACTTAAATTAGTACAAATTATATCTTTCAGACATAGCAACAGCTGTCGGCTATTATGTCGTCAGTCGTCCGTTTTTGGATATTTCTCATCCAAGACATCTTAACTCATCACATTCTGAAAGACTTCAGGTGTTTCATTTATCTTTCACTTGGCCACAGTTGACAACTTGAGGAATAATATTAATTTTTATAATAATAATTAGTACAATACAATAATAATTATTATAAATTATATTATTATTATTATATATTATTGACGTTGAATCAAGCTGCCTTAATAATTTTTAATAATTAGTAACGAGTAACAGTGACATTTAATAGTGGATTTAAGATTTACATTCATTGGTTTGGTTTAATTTGAATGTTCAATAAATGCTACATTGAATGTGACAGGATTACTATGAAAGTGGAAGAATGTTAGTGAAGATGGCGGAGGCCATCGGAAGAGTTGTATTGGCAGGAAGAGAACTCACAAGATTGGCAGGGTGAGTTTCCTAAGAGTTTGTTTGTTTCATGTTGTTTCATTTTACTTTAGAAATATCTGCATTTTGAAAGTTTAATGATTATTTTTCTCCTGTACTTTCAGTCTTATTAAAACAACAATATTAGTGACATCCAATAATCAAATAACAGATTCACAGCCAGAGTAACAGAATTTATAGGAGTTTTGAATGATGTCAATTCAGGTCGATATGAGAGAACCATGATGCAAACCTCCGAAGGTCCGTTGTATTTGAGTGCAATTTTTACCCTCAATTAAATGGAATGCTACCTTATTTATTACAAATTAATGATGCAATATTTGAAGGACAAATAAATTGGTCTTGATATCTAGAATAAAATTATTAATAATATAATATGTAAAAGGTCGACCTTTTAATTAGAATTTTAACGATAATTAGAATTGTCATACTACTTGCAATAAGATTCCATTTAAAATAATATTCATGAAAAGAATTTGATACTTTTTTTAGGCAAAAATAATTGCATGGAACTTGTGCCTGGAAGTGGTGAGCTCATCATAAAAGACAGAATAATTAAGTGAGCTGTTTGTGGCTTTAAATGATTACATTGTTAGGAATCCTATTTAGTATAAATTATGAATGCTGTTTTTAGTGTGTTTCATTTTATTAATTGGTTCCTAAGGTTTGAAAAAGTGCCTTTGGTGACCCCAAATGGTGATGTTCTTGTGAAAGAGTTATCCTTTGAGGTAAAGAGCCATGTTGCATTTTGAGAAAATTCTGTCGTTGATGCAGCGATACTATATGAATGTGTTGCAATGCAATTACTAATTAACAAGCAGCCTAATATAAATCATTCGAGGTTACATCCGGCATGAATGTGCTCGTATGCGGACCAAACGGTTGTGGCAAAAGTTCTCTGTTCAGGATCCTTGGAGGAGTGAGTGAACAATTGGATTTGTTTTCTATTTTAAGCCGATTATGCATTTTGAACGGTTTATACAAGAAAAATCTGCTAATATTTAGTAAATCTTACTGCTTATTTAATGTTCTCTGTTATTATTAAAGTTCTCAGTTGAATTAGCAATATTATTTGACATTATTATTTAATGTGAAAAGCTTAAGTGTTGCTCGTTAATTACAATTTTTTAATGATTTCTTATGTTGAAGAATGCTAGCAATAATAATTATACATCCCTACAAAATTGAATAAATCTTTCAGTTGTGGCCACTTTTTGGAGGCAAGTTGACCAAACCTGATAACAGTCAGCTATTTTACATTCCTCAGGTTTGTTATCAATAATTAAATAAATATTATTTTCTCATTTTAGTTTTAGGACTTATTAAGTTATCTTTCATTGCTTGGTGAACAGAAAAGTTATAATTTACCAGAAATCAGCCTAAAATTTCAGAAACTCAAAAGTACTGATAGGAATTCAAACTTTGCCAACCCTTGTCATAAGCAATAAATGTTTTTAAATCCACTTTATTTGATCAGACTTGTTTTATTTTAATCATTTTCCTATAATCATCAGAGACCATACATGACAGTTGGAACTCTCAGGGATCAAGTTATTTATCCAGACGAGAAGAATGAAATGATCAGCAAAGGGATCAGTGACCCAGATCTAGAAAAAATTCTGTCCAAGGTGATCCACTTATAGCTTCCTAGTTTAATGCCCCTGATGCAATATGATTATTATTATTATTATTAAATTATGAGACCTGAAAATATAGCTGCTCCAACATGCTTCCCTCCATGTTGTCAGTAATCTCATTCCTAAATTACAGCTATTACTTACCTCAATTTCATAGATTGAACTTACTAAGCCTTAAAATTTCAAATGGCTTGTTGAGAAATGTTGCTAATTTTCAAATGTTTTAAAAATTGCTGTTCATGGGGCATTAGTTGAAAATGAAGAGATTATTCCAGGTTCAGTTGTCTTACATCATGGAGAGAGAAGGAGGATGGGACTCTGTTCAGGATTGGATGGACGTTCTTAGCGGGGGAGAAAAACAACGAATAGCAGTTCGTCTCTGAAACTTTGTTTCTTTGACTAGTTTTTACTTATTAGTTATAACTATAACTTATATTACTTATAACCTTTTTAAAACTTATTCTCCCAATGAATCATTTGACATTTCATTGGTGTTCCAAGAATTTTCTTTAGTCAAGCTTCACTGGAAAAGTAGAAATCAAACGAGAAAAAAATTGCAATAGTTAATCGATTAATCTTGCAAAACTTCCCTCAACAGATGGCTAGGCTGTTCTACCACCGTCCCCAGTTTGCCATCCTTGACGAATGTACGAGTGCGGTCAGTGTTGACGTTGAAGGTTTTATGTATGAATACTCAAGGAAGGTGGGTATAACCCTTTTCACGGTCTCTCACCGAAAATCCCTATGGAAACACCATGAGGTACTTCAACCAAGTATTTGTCCATTTGAATGTAACAATATCTCAGAACACTTTTCATTGTAATGCTACTTCAAAATCATGTGAATGACATCATTGTGATTTTGTTAATTCCAGTACTACCTTTACATGGATGGGAGAGGAACATTCGTCTTCAAGCAGATAACGGAGGACACTCTTGAATTTGGATCATGATCACAATGTTTTACCTGAGATCCCCTGGTTGTGAATCTTTCTGACATTTTGTTCATCAAAAAACTAGAATTTTTTTTAATATTAACACTTTATTCAAATTTCATTTTAACAATTCTGAATAAATCTGTCCTCAGACTGAGTTCTGCATCATTACATATAGTTTCGTGGGATATCAGGTTTAATCAACTCTCTAATTAATAGGGGACATTACAACAGAAAAAGAGTCACTAGTTGCATCTATTTACATGATTATCCAATTAAACTGCTGGAGCATAGAATTACAGACGTCCTTGCTTCATGTTAACCTTTATCATTATGACAGAAATGATTAAAGTAACGCCATAGAGAGCTGCGGCAACCCAACAGTTATAAGCGTTTTGCTCATAGATTTTGCCAATGAACTCTCGCGAGAAGTTTGCTCTTTTCCATTCCAATTCGTCGATTGTCAAATCTTCTGCTAAAATAGGTGTCTTTATGTAGAAGAAGACTCCAAGCAATCCCTTAAAGCAACAATTTGATTTTTATAAAATCATATAAGCCCCAGCAAGATTCTGAGTTAGTCATGGGATCTCAATCCTTACCAACATGACGACGCCCCATGCGCTGAGCACTGTGCAGCAAACAGAACACTTTGGTCCACAGAAAGAAGGCATTTTGTGCCGTCAGCAACTCGAATCGAGAAAAAAAGGCTGAACGAGAAAAACCTACTAAACCTCTAGATCGGCCGAAACTGGTCTGGTTCGGTATCAAAACAATCACATATGCTAAAGTGTTCGTGACGCCCAATATTTTCATAAATAATTTCAAAAGTTAGAATTACATGAAGTATGCCATTAAATAAATTTAAAAATTTCAAATGAATAAAAAAATTAAAAAAAAAAACTTTAGCCTTAGCACTAGTTGAGCTGTCCACTCGAACGTTTAACCTTTATGGTATTGTTCGACCAAAGATCGGTTAAAAAAAACATTCATGATGACCGGGTTTAGCAGCTATAAGCAAAATTAATACCGGGTTTTAACAATTGAATATTAATTTTCGATTTTTAATGACACCCTAAGGTTTGAGACTGTAAGCAAGTACAAAATAGATTGTCGGGAAATTTCGGGGAAATTTTGAAAAATTAAGTGGTTAAATCTGAAATGGTCTGCTTTGGGACAATTTCCAGATCCACAGATGAGTGATACAAAGCATTGTAAACACAGTAGTCAGAAGTGTCTGCCGTCAATATCTTTTGCATATTAAAAATTACATTGAGTCCACATTTTTAATTTTTCACGTTTACTTATACCAAGCAGTAGTTGCTTGCCTACTAGCTACTGACCACTAGTGATCGACACGGGGATAGAATTTTGGCCTTGAGAAATCATTTTAAAAATCTCAATCACGAATAGTTTAGCACTTTAAAATGCTCTCCTTCCCAATAATAACACATGCAGGAGACACATTGGCTTCCATTTCGACTCAAACTCAAGTTTGCTGAATTGTTTTTATAAAGTTTTAATCAATTTTTATAGCGCTATAAACATGCAAGTTACCTCAATGCGATGCATTCTTGCCCGCGATGGTAGTGGCAGCAGTCGCAATCATGCGATAGCCATTTATACCAACTTGAAACTATTAAGCTATACGGATGTTTTTGTTTTATTGACTATTCCTCCCTATAATTTCCTTAGTAAAACATCCTTATCGCAGAAAATGTAGCTGCACTTTGAATGGTATTTGTTTTACCCTTTTGATAACCAAATAAACTTGAACGCATATTTAGTTGTTCTGTTAATAAGCTAAGTAAAAATTGAAATTTATTTAACAGGTTGAATAGTTTAAAATAAGACAAACCTAGTTTAAGATCAATAATAATCTCACAAAAAAACCTTGAAGACTATTGCATAATTTGGCAAAAAGCAAAAAGATGTTGAAAACTGCATACAAATTGAATTCCACCTCTCAAGGCTCTTAAGACAAAATAAAACTATTAATTGACATAAATGCACAAGAGCCAACTATTCACTCAATAAATTAAGTTGATATCACTTAATCCAGCTCAATTAGGTGCTGCAAATGAGTAATCAGACTCCTCAGACCAATTAAATAATTTTCATCAAAATTATCAGACAATGATGAAAATGCATGTGTAAAGTCAATCATTTTGAGATCTGTGCTCTTGTCAAAAAGAGACTCTTTTGTGTCAAAGCCAAACTTCTTCACGGTTTCATTGGACACTGTGGATAAATGCGACCCATTGCAAGAAGCATTGCATTCTTTAAAGTTGTGGAACTCATTTGAACCACTTTGTGATTGACCAAGGAAAACAAGGCCATCGTAAATAAATAATAGGGAACTGGCAATAAAAATGTACTGCTTTTGAGACAAGAACCAATTTTCAATGCTCATGAGCTTTTTCAGAAATGAGTTGATCAAATGTTTACTGTCCTTTTCACCACAATGGAAGAAAGGATAAAGTCCTGCAGAAAAAACTCTTTAATATTATCTACATTTACTTCAAAATTTAACTCAATTAAAAATACCATGAACGTGACATTGCATTACCTTCACTTATGATGGAATGCTCGTCAAGTGTCCGAAGGTATTTTCTGTCTCTGACAGTGTACTGTTTTGTATTAGGATTGTAAACCTAAAATATAAATGTGCTGCTCAAGATTTGAGCAGAACCATGAAAATTCCTTGACTTACTTTGAAACCAACAAGCTGGAAGCCAACTTTTTCTAAGAAAGGAAACTTGCTCTCTTCTCTTTTAATCTTCTCTGCATCAGCATGCATGTCATAAGTAATAGGTCCTATCTTCACATCCATAATGCAAGGATGCTTATACTTTTTTGTTAGATCTTCCATTTTTAGGTACACCACTAAAGAAGAGTTTCAAATTTAAGTGGAGAAGTTTACCATCTTGGAGGACTAACCAACCAACCATTAGGATGCTCTTTAGCAGACCAGACACCTTCATATTTTGGCACAAAGGACTTGAGAGAAAGTAATGCTGGTTCATTGCAATTGGGTGCAAATATTTTTTCATAAAATTCAACTTCTCTTTGTCCCTTTTCAGGGCCTTGCACAGGCTTTAAAATGTTTCCTTTGTCATTTTCAAGAAAGCCTAAACATCATATAGATAGTAATTTAATTGTAATACTTCCAAAAGCACTGGTAATTTTACCAACAATTTCCAAAGATTAATTAAAACAAAATTAATTAATAACAAAAGCATTGTTGATTCATGAGTATTCCTGATGTACATTATTATATCAATATATTATATGAAAACAATATATTATTATTTTCTAGATATTAGAATTGTTATTAATCAAACTAAAGAATAAATAATTTGATACCCATGTAATTCTTCTTCAAGCCATTTGCCCTACCAAAAACATGTCCTGCAACCTGGTGGGTCAGAGGTTTCGTACCTTCAGGAATTGGAGGCAAAACATTTCCCTCTTTCATGCCTAAAAACAATGACAAGAATTTATTTCCAATATATGTTAAAAATACATATTATTACCAAGCAATCAATTAAATTACATGTTTTACAAGTTTATTAATTTTGGCAAATGGAATGCAAGGAAATATGAAAAATAAAAGTGATCCTTGTAAAAAACAAAATTGATGAGAAGACCTTGTAACCAAAGAACTTTAAGGGTCAATAACTTCGAAACGCGTAACTCTTTTTAGTTAGTAAAGTCTTGTCTAGAAAAATAGTGTTTATACAAAAAAAAGTACAAAGTAATGAATTGTTAGCCAATTGGGTCGCCGGAAAAGCAAAATTCAACGTGTTTCAAACTTGTAAACAATATCTGAAATCTACAAAAGATTTCCTTTTTAAAAATATATGCTTCGCTAACGTGTCTTCAGTGCAAGTACCCGAAATTTAATTTTTAAAAAGCCCAATTTATTGTTTACATCTGAGAACATAGATTTAATACCCTGTTTTCATACCTAATACCCGCGGATTTCGAAGAACAATACTAGGTACCGGCCCTCTTTCGCTCCGATTCCAAAAACAATGTCAATCTGTATGTAGAAAAATAAATTAATTAATAATTAAAAAATAAATTACCTGAAAACGATTTGAAGAAAATTGAATGAATCTCATTTTTGGCTTCTATAAGGTCAGGGCTTCATTATTCATCAAAAGATGGCGATTCACATACTCTGACTTAGCTTTCTTAAGCACGATGAGAGAATGAATTCCAGCGCTATTTACAGAAGTAAGCGTCTTGGAGCAAATGGCAGACTTCACATCTTGTAATACGTCCATACGAACAATCTTTCCTTAATTTCTGCCCTTGTGCTTCCATTTAAGAGTAACGGCAACATAACTTTATGACAAAATGTTCCGCTATAGGCGAATACTGTGACGGTATTTTTTGTTACAACGGAAATGCAATTTCGACATTGCGCATGCTTGCACGAAAAATATCATCGTCATTCGCTTTCACTTTCCTTCACTACGATGTAGATGCCCACGTGAGCAGGTACCATGCAAGAGTGATTTGCTGGCCTTTCACCTTAAATTCTGAAATCAAAGAGATTCTATGAATGTCGAGGTCATGATAGGCAGTGTTTCGATTGCTTAGATGGATGGCGCTAAGCAAATCGCTTAAAATAGCAATGCTTGGGCTCCCCAGGATTTTCCGGCAATAGCTCGCATCACATTGAGGCGCTTCCAGCATCTGACCTCAACTGCAGTCGCTTGAGCTTTCCCACTCATTTTCTCATTTAGGATTATTCCTGGGAAAGTTGCTGATGGGGTCGTTGGGATTTGCTCTCCAGCTATGCGGAGAGTTATTCCGGAGTCATCCAGCCTTGATTTATTTTTGTGGAATAAAACCGAACAGAATTTTTATACAGAAATTTGAAAACAATTGTCGGACAAAAACTTATCCATAAGATCGAGCTCTTTTGCATTCTGGAAGTCATGGCAATTGTCCAGAGGGTTATGTCGTCAGCTTATACAAAATCTTTGTCTCATTCTGCGGTTGGGGTAGTCCGTCGAACATCACGATGAACAACAAGGGCTTAGAACGCTGCCTTTGGGTGTGCCATTGTTGAGGGTCTGTGGATTCAAAAGAGTCTCTCCGACTTTAACTTCCATTGATCTATCCTGCAAGAAGTCGTTAATCCAACGTAGCATTTTCCCTTTGAGGCCTACTTCGGATAATTTTGCGATTATTCCTTCTCTCCATACCAAGTCAAAGGCTTTTTCCAGGTAGAGGAAAACTCCTAAAGTCATCTGATTTTTTGAAGAAGATGCAGCTATGTCTTGTGTGATTCGAACTATTTGATCCGAGCATCCTTTTCCCTTTCTGAAGCCAGCTTGGTTCGAACTTATTAGGCCTCTCAAGATACCATCTGAGCCTTGCTGCGATCACTCTCTCAAAGAGCTTGCAATTGTGGAGGTTAGGGAAATAGGCCTGTGTGAGTTTGGTTCCGAGGGAGGTTTGCCCTTCTTCATGTTTCGATTTGGATGTTTGTTCTCGTTTGATTCGTTGGTGGTTGAAGATGATGGCTAGAGTGACTCGTGATGGGCTTGATATTGCTCGTCGGTGGTGCAAACGGAAGAGATTAAGTACCGACAGGAACACCCGTCTGATCAGCGGCCCGACCCCTGAGAGCGTCAGAGGATTAAAGGGCCGAAACGTTCGTAGAAGGGGTGTCCTCTTTGAGGATTCCTATCGAAGCTCGAGGAGAGTTTCAATTACTATTATTAATAATTTTAATTTTATTAATTTATTGATTTCATAAAATTTAAATTTTTTAAATCAAAATTAAATTTATTTTTAACGTTAAATTTAGTTGTCTTAATCGGCAAAAATCTCTAAACCTTGTTTCTTGTTTCTTGGTTGTGCCTATATTGCGATTCAATCGATAAAAGCGGGAAAAGATGGACTGCATTTGTGAAAATTTGTATTTGGGAGACATAGATGATGCCTATAACATCCAAGGAGGAAATTTACAAATTACTCATGTGCTCACAGTTAATTCGTTAGTGCAAACTCTTTTTCTGCGTCAGTGAATTTGCACACCTCTTCGTGTATTTTGAATAATAAATAAGTTCATTTAGTGCAATGAGATGATGTGTTTATTTTGATTTAATATTATGCAGTCATAACATTACCAATGTTTCCCGAATTGCTATTTTAGGGAACCTCTTGATATGAGCGTAACAGAAGGATTGAAATACCATTATGTTCACTGTATCGACCAGGACAATTATGATATATTAAGTCTTATCCCAGAATGCCTTCATTTTATTGATGAAGGCAGGCGATCTGGAGCTGTGTTGGTGCACTGGTTAGCTTTTTGCTTATAAAAGTAAGGGATTGTTTAGTAGTTCTTTAAATTAATTTTGTTAGTTTTGCTGGTCAGTCAAGAAGTGGGGCAGTTGTTGTTGCATATCTGATGCAACATTTAAGCATGAATGCTTTAGATGCACTGAAGTATGCCAAAGAAAAAAGACCTGCAATATGGTAAATTCTTAATTCTTTTTATTTACGACTTTAAATAAATGAATTTTTTGTCAACATTTGCACAAGCTGATGCTAAATTTGGTGCTTAATATATATAATAATATATTAACTGAAGACACTTATTTTGATTAGTCCCAATGAAGGGTTCATGAAACAGCTTAAAATGTTTGAAGAAATGGGGAATTCTGTTGATCATAATAGTCAAATTTTTAAGCATTATCAATTGAAGCTGATTTCAGAACAGTTTCAAATGGGTTGGTTAATATATTGTTATTGATTGATGTATGTTATTAAGTGTTTAATACTTAAATCAATGCATTCAGCACAATCACCGGAAAGCATACCTGAATGTTGCCTTACAGAATCTCCATCATCAAATGAATCAGGATTTACTTTATATAAATGTAAAAAGTGCAGGTAATGATTATTGACATGAAATTATTTGAGGTAGAGTTAAATTATTTTAAATGCTTCTGATTAATATTTGCAGGAATTCTTTATTTGGGCAACCTAATATCATTTCACATGTCCCAAAAAGTGCAA
>MPNW01000810.1:4672-28559 GCA_011800805.1 Hirudo medicinalis | reverse complement strand
ATAAGTTCTCCTCCAGCCAATGCAATCACCAGCTGTCTTTGGTTAACAGCACATTTCATTATAACCTTCTTATTAGGGGCCTTCCAATCATTTACCCTTTTGTCTGATTTTATGTTTCGAATGCCCTCTGGATACACTTGAACAAGTGCATCATCGTCAAGCTGGGAGCACGACAGAGTGGGACTAGTTCCAAGTATACCTGAATTGGTAAATTCCTCAATAGTTTCTCCAATAGAAAAGACAAGAGTGGCATTGAAAAAGGAAACCACAATGTATGAATCATATTCATCAGCCACTCTTTTCTTGAGAGTCCACACACCATTTGGATTAGCGGGAAGTTCTGTCAGCGCCAACTCTATTACTTCAAGGCCATGCTTCAGCATTCTTAGTGTAGACCTTGGCCCAGCACCGCAAGCAACATATAATTGAGGGGTGTCTTCATTGGCCAAGTTGCCAATCTGACATCCCAAGATGGGGTATAAGCTGAGAATTTCATCCACAAGCACCAGGTTCATTAGTGATCTCGGAACAAAGAAAAATGTATCTCCTTCTTCTAAAGGCATTGCAGAACTAAACTCTGGCTCATCGTCATTGTCTCCAAGTCTGGCGATTTGGTACAAATGGTGATTTCCATAGTCAGAAGCACAAAACAAGAATCCAGTATTCAAGATACACATGGACGTGGCAGAGGGTACTGTATCGAAGTACTTGAGCCTAATTTCTGTCACGGTAGGTTTAACAATTTTCAAAGTTATTTTGAAAATATCTCCCTTGTCAGTCTGTGCCAAGAAGAAAAACGTATTCTTGGTTTTATGAGTGGCACTGCAATGAAATATTATGCTCCTATCGGGATCATCCAAGTCATTCCTTCTCCTAGGAATGGGGCATCTAATATCGGGTTGGTCTCCTGGACTCTTGTAAGTAACGTAATTCTCAGAAAAAATGAGCACTCCGCTAGGGTTAAAGCCTTCATCGGTTCCACCGGGAACTGTGACGAGCATGTGGGCCGGTTCCTCAATTGGTTCAGAGTACTTCCTCACCATATGGTTGACACTGAGATTCAGTTCATAATAAGTCAGCACCTGCTTGTGCTTTCTGGCAACTTCACCTGTGTGATCTTGGTCTGCGTCTTCATAGTCAAATTCCAAACATGCAAAAGTTGGGTTCTCAAATCCGACATCGACGCCGACAATGTCGAAGAGTATGGTATTGTTCCTGTGAGCCTCCAAAGGGGAACTAATGGTCAGACGAGCTTTTGCATCTCGATTAAGAATGTACCCCAGCTTCTGCTTATCAGTAGCGGCAATCATGACGGCTCTTCCTTTCGGGTCCATGGCAAGATATTGGCCTGGAACAGTCCTCCTGCAACCACTTCTTCCAAATGTTTCTTGTTGAACAGAAACAAAAGCATTCTTTCCAGGAACATATTCTAAGATAACAATCTTGCCTGCGTCACTTCCGACGACTATATAGTCTTTGTTGCTTCCTGTTAGACGAAATGGCATGAGACATCTAATTGTTCCAAAAACTTCTTCAGCAAACAGAGAATGGATCTTTCCGCTGTTTGGATCGACTCTTAATATTCCGAGACTTTTTCCTTTTGCAATAACAATTTCTTGTTGCTTTGCGCCAGAAAAGTTACCATGTATGGCNAAACTTCTTCAGCAAACAGAGAATGGATCTTTCCGCTGTTTGGATCGACTCTTAATATTCCGAGACTTTTTCCTTTTGCAATAACAATTTCTTGTTGCTTTGCGCCAGAAAAGTTACCATGTATGGCATGTGTAATGTCTGTGGCTTTTGAGAGATTTAAGTTATAAAGATACATTTCTGCAATTTAGATGAAGTTGCTCTTATCTTTTGTTGAAATGGGAATTAATATATGTTTTCAATCAATAATCAGTTCGTTTCTCTTGCAAAATAAAAGATTACAAATATTATAAATTATTTAATTAAACATAATAGATTTTTAAAATTTAATTACAGACAATTTTTATAGGCATTTAATTATTTATTTATTAACCTTAATTTTTATTATAACCTTAATTTATTTATTAAGCTTAAATATATTAAATTAAAAATATTTTAAATGTTTAAACATTTAAATTTGCGATTTGTAAAACTAATTTGAATGCTTAAGCAAAGCAATATTTATTACCTTAAAATGGTTCAGATATATCATCTATATATAATGTAAACTTTCATTAATTGCTTTTGTTAATTACACAGCATATACAGCGTTTTGAATTGAAATTATTTTTTTAAAATTTTAATTCATTATTTACATACTTTATTATTATAACATGGGGGCGTGGTTTATTATTGTTTACTATTGTCCATATTGATATTTAGGTGCGATTACTATAGTGAGACGGGTCTTATTGTTATTGTTTATAATCTTAGTTTCTATTTTTTGAATTTTTGCTGCTGTCGATATTGCCTTTCAGTCTATAAAAACTGGAAAAGATGGACTGCATTTGTGAAAATTTGTATGTGGGAGACTTAAATGATGCCTATAACATCCATAGAGAGATTTTAAAAATCACTCATGTTCTCACCATTGATTCGTTAGTGAAAATTTTGCAGCATTGCTGAATATGCTCACCTACTTTCAAATTTTGAATTAGAAGTATAAATAAAACCTAAATTACCACAATATTTTAGGAAACCACTTCCTAAGAGTGCAAGAGAAGGATTGAAATATCATTATGTTCAATGTCTTGACATGGAGAGTTGTGATCTATTAAATCAGATACCTGAATGCCTTGATTTTATTGATGAAGGCAGGCGATCTGGAGCTGTGTTGGTTCACTGGTTAGTATTTTTCTTTTAAAACTAGGGGATTGTTTAACAGTTTTTTGATCTATTTTTTGGTTAGTTTTGCAGGCCAGTCTAGAAGTGGGACAGTTGTTGTTGCATATCTGATGCGACATTTAAGCATGAATGTTTCAGATGCACTGAAATATGCCAAAGAAAAAAGACCTGCATTATGGTAAATTCTTACTCTTTTGTTATATTTGTTTGTTTTTTTAGCTTCAATTCGATTCATTGACAGCATTTGTTTTTTGGACTTGAACAAATGCTTATAAATTTGATTTTTAATTTTTAATTTTGTTAACCAGTTCTTGTGATTGTTCTCTTAACAAAAGACAATTATTTTAATTAGTCCCAATGAAGGGTTCATGAAACAGCTTAAACTTTTTGAAGAAATGGGGAATTCTGTTGATCATAATAGTCAAATTTTTAAGCATTATCAATTGAAATTGATTTCAGAACAGTTTCAAATGGGTTGGTTAATATATTGTTATTGATTGATGTATGTTATTAAGTGTTTAATACTTAAATAAATGCATTCAGCACAATCACTGGAAAGCATACCTGAAGGTTGCCTTACAGAATCTCCATCATCAAATGAATCAGGATTTACTTTATATAAATGTAAAAAGTGCCGGTAATGATTATTGACATGAAATTATTTGAGGTAGAGTTAAATTATTTTAAATGCTTCTGATTAATATTTGCAGGAATTCTTTATTTGGGCAACCTAATATCATTTCACATGTCCCAAAAAGTGCAANATGCTTCTGATTAATATTTGCAGGAATTCTTTATTTGGGCAACCTAATATCATTTCACATGTCCCAAAAAGTGCAAAAAAATGCAACCAGACTTACTTCATAGAACCACTTGTTTGGATGAAAGATTTAATATTGAAAACTTCAGGAAAGGTGAGTAGGCTTTTAGATCTTCATTATCTATAAGTTTGTTCTACATGCTGGTAATGCTAAGATGCATTAACATTTGCATATATTTGCACATATTTACAGTCTTGTGTTATCATCAAAACTAAATGCAATTTTGTTTATAGTTCTTTCCATTCAAAATATATTTATTGTTATATATTTATAATAATTGTATGTATTAACTAACTTATAATACTAGTTATGTTGTGCTGTTCTCTCAGTCAGCTTTATTTTATTGTATTGCATTATTGTCTCAACTCAATTATTTCTTCTGAGACCTTATGAGACTATTTGTTGATATTATGGTTAAAATGAACTTGATTGTGCCAATTTTTTATGCAGTTTTTAGATTTCTTTCTGGTTGCTCATTTTATTGGTTTTTAGATAGCATGTCCTGATTGCAATTCAAAACTCGGATCATTTAACTGGATTGGTTAGTCCATTATGAGTACTTTATGAAGACAAAGACATTAACAGATATTTCATAATTGATGTGCATTTCAAACATATGAATACTTCCTACATGTTCACATCATGTTATAAATATATATTTTACATTGCAACATTTGATTTTTCTTTTCAATGCTCAGGAGAAAGATGTCAGTGTGGCCATTGGGAAATCCCATCATTTCAACTTATTTGTTCGAGATTTGATGCAATTCCTCACAGACTTTAGTGCATGAAGAACATACATTTTTTGCATTAATAAAGCTTCCTTCATCTGGTATATATGCAGAATTTACTGATATGGAAGTAATTTTGGTTGGACAAAATTGTTTGGCAGAATGTTATGGGACTTAATGATAACAATACAGAGTTTGATTAGAGTGGCTTATGTTCAATAGAACTTCAAGACCACTTAAAGTAGAGGGAAGCTTTCTCTGAAGAGGAAGGTTTTGATGGAAGAGTAAAACCCAGCTGGATCAGTGTTGGTAATCAAAGGGGGATTGTAGTCAATTCTTTGGCGAATGCGTAACCAGTGGAAATCATGAAGAAGAGGAGTGACATGGCCATGTTTTCTTTTGTTGTTCATGATTTTAGCAGCTACGTTGATGATAAGCTGAAGTTCCTCGATGCAGCAGGCAGGTAATCAAATGAGAATGGAGCGGTGATGTTGCGAATTTTTCCGAGAGATGCCTAGCAGGAAAGAGTTGTTTTGTTGATGTGAGTGGCCATGGAACAGTCTGAGTCCAGCTAGATCCCAAGGTTGCGGGCAGGTTGTACTAGCTGGATCAGGTCGAAGAAGCTGACGACCGAATTGGAAGAGAATTCAGGTGTACCGTCAACTGGAGGAGCACCACATCACCAAAGTTTTGCTGGCATTCAATTGGAGACGACTGCTGAACATCCAGTCACTGATGGCGTCCACACAGTTCGAAATCCTGACAGAAAAGCATTCAGTTTGGTCTGGCTGGCAGTGATTGTAGACCTGCGTGTCATCAGCATACATGTGACATTGGAGTCCATGTGTCCGAATGAAGCTCTCAATTTAAGCCATGTACATCGTGAAGAGGAGTGGGATGGCAGCACGGATTCGAATCCCATCTTAACCAACTAGCTATGAAACGGAGTGGGAAGAGGACCTTGGGACACTCCGCATGTTACAGAGTTAGAGGACGATAGTTCGCCGTAACGACTTTTTTAATAGTTCCTAGAAGTCCTAAAAGAATGTCATGATCGACAGTGTCAAAAGCTGCAGATAAGTCGAGAACAAGCAGCGACATCTAACCGGCATCAGTGACACTTAGAAGATCTGATGACACTCAGAACAGCAGTTTCGAAGCGAAAGCGAAGCTTTGCAGTCCAATCGATAGATTTACGCCGCTTTGATCAATACCAAAATTCATTCATTCATTCAAGACTGGCAATCTGCTCTAAGTTATAGTCAAGAATAATAAAGAAATATTGCTTTAAAGATGCTTATAGCAGTGGCTCTTAACCGTGGGCCACGCTGAAGTCCCAAAGCAGTACAATAATTAGAAAAACAGTGGAAGAAAATGAGAAATTAATCCGCATTCAATTTTCTTCAAGCATTTATAGCGGCGGACTATACGGATGCAAACCGTAGAATTGTAGAATCCTTTATTTAGTTTATTAGGATCAAACTGCAGCTGTAGCTGTTAGAACTGTTGTCAACTGAACATGTAAAGAAAAATATAACATAACTTTATGTTAGGAATATTTACCAAAATCACGAACAATAAATTATATTATATTTATACGCTTGCGAAGACTTTATCAACACTTAATTTAGTAAAGCGAGTCGCAAAAATGTTTGAATTGTGAATGTGGGCCTTGCAGAAAGAAGGTTTGAGAACCACTGTCCTATAGGATGCAAAGTCCGGACTAAAATTCTAATTTCTTTACGAAGAAATGTGCCAGACAATGCTAGCAATTCATAAAATATTTAAAAATGGGTATAATAAATTGTGAAGTGATTTCTTGAAATATGGAGCCCATATCTCATTTTATAAGATTGTTATATGAACAGAATCTGTTCAACCTGTACATTTCAAAATTAAATTATTTTTGATAATAAATCTAAATTAAACTTAAAACATTCTGATGAGTCTTTATAAACAGTTAGGTGTCTCCAATGTCGCCCGTTGAGAAAAAGATTTGACCGCTGTTTCGGCCGCTGCGTGATGCCTCTCAGATTCTTTTCAGGGTGAATTTTGAGTTTTTATTTCAAGACTATGGTTTCTTTTATTTTGTTGTGTTCTAGTCTATTATACGAATTGTAACGCAATTTAAAATCTGGCTACGTAAACATATTGCCGTAAGTTAATATCACCGGCTCTTTTATAATGTTTATGTAATAAGGTATTTTTTTACAATTGCTAAATATTTTTAGTGTTTTAAGTATGTTTCGTTGAACTTAAATCACGACTTGCGTCACGCACGTTCTATTTGCATTCTGCGATATTCCAATTAAGTTAGATTTTTGTATAAGTGATGAGCGAGCACAACAATTAATATGACCTATGATTTTTCTTTTTAGGTTTTTTTCAGCGAAGTTGATAGAAAGGGTAATAGTATGTGTGTTTAAGAAGTTCTTATTCCACTCTAATGAGTTTTTTCAATAATTTAGCTTTCAGAGTCTTATCCAATAAGAAGAGCAGCCCAGTTGACAGTTTATGTGCTTTTCAAGGGAAAAGCAATTGGTGTGTGTTTTAGCTTAAAATGTAACTTAGTTCATATGTTTATTTGTCAGTTGTGATGCATTCATGGCTTGACTGGCTCATAATTTCCTATCAATTTTATCTGATTTTACTTTATAAACACTTTATTACTTTCAGGTGAACAAAAAATCAAACAACTCAAAGATTCTGGATCTCTTGAACGTGCCAAAGCGATAAAAGATAATTTCATCAAGGAGTGGAAAAAGAAGCTTTGAAAACATTTGATCTATTTTTATGTATTAGAAATATAATGGAGGGACTACAGATGTTTTGTAAAGTATGCTCAAAGAATTTGGCCAAGTACAAATGCCCTAAATGTTTTATAAACTATTGCTCGGTGGACTGTTACAAAAGTTTTGAGCATAGTCAGTGCTCAGAGAACTTTTATCGTCAGTGCTTTATGGAAGGTCTGAAAGATAATGATGTGGATGAAGATGACAAGAAAAAGTTTTATGGGGTGCTGCAGAGATTGCAGCAACAATTGAATACTGATGAATCTGCTGCAGTAGTAGAAGAACAGTTTGATGACCCATCCTTCATTGGTGAGTTAGATAGTAATTCTAAGAGACTTTGGGATAGTCTATCAAGTCAGGAAAAGAGAATATTCTGTAAGATTCAAGAGCATGGTGAATTTGCTCCTCTTGTTGAACTTTGGAAGCCTTGGTGGATGCAGAATGAATCTCCTTTGATTGATGATGAAAGCAAAACTGAGGAACTGTTCAAAGTGGTTCCCCCCTTGTATCCTGTAGAAAACTTTGATGAGCTTATAAATGGAAAGACAATTTCTGATAAGATTTGTTTCATGGTCGTGAACATAATTTATGGCTATGCTTATATTATGAGGTTGTACAATGGTGACTGTTCAGATCTCTTGTTAGAAGTGGTTCATGGGTTGCAGAGCATTTCTGCAGCACTTGGAGATGCTGTTTTTTCTGATGCTTCCCAAGCTTTGAGTCACTGTATGATGTCTCTGGAAAGTGGCCATCCAGCCAGTGAATTCTCAGTGAGCAAAGAATTTTCAATTGCTGTCATTCAAGATGTTGTCAACATTGTGAAGGGTCCCAATTGCTTTAGGCCTATGTTGTTTATAGAGTCATGTCTTTCTCATTGTATAGATATTTTTAGCAAGGCCAACAAACATTTGAACAAAGAGAAAAAGAACAAAGAAACCAAACTATCTCCTGATTTTCTGTTAGATTCTCAAAAGATGTACTTTAGGGCTAAAAAGAAATTGGAGTTTCTCATTAGCTGGGCAAGTAAGTTTGGTCATTCAGTTTCAGGTTTAAGCAGTCAACTTGAGGATGAATTCCATGCTCGAATGTCTATAATGTGCAAAATGAATACTGATGAAGAAGTTATTAAAGGCGTTTTAAGCCAAAATAGGACATCCCTTGTTTCACAACCAAAAATTTCTGGACTGTGAATTATTTTATGCACAAATTACATCTAATAAATATGTTGAACGAGCCACTGTTTTGCTTAGAATGTAAATTTGATAAAAATGCATACTTGTGAGTTTAGGATGACATGCGAGTAATTATAATTTCAGTAATAGGGTGTTGCGTAGTTGGAACTTAAGGAAGAAGCGGTGAAAGCTTAACACAAAACCAACTTTAAATTTCTTATAGATAATTTTCTTTATGGTGACAGCCTATGATATTTGATTATGTGGACATGTTGTTTTGTTGCTTTTCATTGTGAGATGGTGTGGAGTTTGCCCCTGCTGATAATTAATAATAATTTAGGGAATATTTTGAGTTGTCGGAAAGATTGCATTTGATTTTTTTTTATTGATCGTGGGCAAGGAGCTCAAAGATACTATATAAACACTAAATCATTTGTGTTCAAAGTCTTGTCCTAATAGTCTCGCTTTTGGGCAACCTGTAAAGGTTTGAGCTGCGTTTTATATATATGAAAAACAGCAATTTAAGAGGACAGAGATGGTTTGTCATGGGCATCTTCAATGCTTAGTTTGGCACTGAGTAAGCTTCTCAGGATGTTATTTGAAGAATGACCTTTAGGACCATCCATACATGACGTCCACACAAAAACTGGATTTTTGCGCGCCCCCATCTCCGCGTGGACGTCACAAATGGATGGCCCCGTTGCTTGAACTGGGCTTCATTGCTAATTGAGGTGGGCTAACATTAGCTTACTTCATGGTAGTCTTAAATAATAGAAGTTTAAAAAGGTGTCGGCTAATTGGTCCATTTAGATAGTACCAGACATTTTCTGTCTGGGGAATGATGGAATATAATACTGGATAAGGTAAGAGCACTCATTTGATGGAATATCCCTGAAAATGCCAGCAAGCATAAGTCTGTATAACTTAAGTTAGGGTAATTACCTCTTCTTAGCTCCGTTTGGATTGCAGCTGTTGTCAATATTGGTACAGTACTGATATTGGCTTCGAATACAAGGAGCTGATTTAAGAGTTCTAGGTTCTCGTGTGGTAAGTTTGAGTTGGTAATTGTCTCTTTTTCTTGTATTAATTTGTGGTCTTGAAGTTCTGTTAAACATACGCCACTCTAATCAAAGTCTGTATCGTTATCATTCGTTAAAGAGTTGTCGAAATAAAATTGAGTTTCTTTTGCCTATGAAGTTGAGTTAAATGCGAAATAATTGGCGCAGTCGATAAAAAGTGTGACAGATAAATATCGGTTACAAGAATTTTTCGTTGCAACGCCTGATAGTTCACGTTATTACAGATGGGTTCTGGAAATACTTAATTTGTATTGAAAAAGGACGAATAAAGACCTTTAAAGTCAATTCCAGAAATTCTCAGGAGGGTTAGTAGCTCTAAAAAGGTCTTGTCCTTCCACTTTTTAAATCCCTTGTCGACAAGCGTCAATTCTCAATGGTTTCACCAGGTAGCACAACAATGGCACTAAAATGTCAACTGAAACAAAACTCGGCATCTTGACTTACCGAGTATTCCAGCCATGAAAATTGCTTATAACACCCAGGGTTGAAAACGATGCTTAGATGTTACTAGAAGATCTTAGGAACCTGCATGACTTGATGAGGGCCTGGTAAAGTGATTCTTTGATGTGTGGCTCTTATATATTGTACGTGTAGCGACAGCGGCATTGACGACGAAGACGCTACAAAGTTTATTTACAACAACGGCAACAATTCTTCGACTGACAACATAACTGCTGGAGTAGCAGCGTAGCGACGTAGCCGGAAGAGTTGGAGANGCTTCTTAAATAGCCAGTCAGGACAAAGGAGGATGTCCACAAACAAAGGATGCGCGCTGGTAAGTCATCGCTATCAGCGGATAGGGTTAGGGTCAGCACGTGATTATGATGGATGTGCGATCCTACATACGTCAATCGATGCTCTATATCAAATGCTAAATTGAAATCTAATTCTTCAATGTACATATTTCGAAAGTCCAGGGGCCAGTAGAAACTCAGGGGGCGATGCCTCCCTGCCCCTCCGTCCCTGGGCCTACACTCTTGAGTTTTAAAAGTTTTGTTGTTACTCCTAGACATGGCGAACGTTGCAAAGCTTCCTGAAACGTTTTCAAAGCAAATGGAAACATTGGTGAATTAACTGACGGAGAATTAAACAGTTATACCAAATTTCGTCTCATTCCAACCAACAAAGGAGTTGTGGAATGACTATTTACGTCCGATGTTTGTGGAGGCCAATTCATGATTCAAAATTTCAATACAAAGAGATTTGTTGTACGAGAACGGCTTCGATTTTGGACACCTGTTAAACTAGAGTCAGGAGTCACTTCAAGAATTAGCGGTGAAAATTAAATGAGCGGCTTAGACATGACTTTCCAAGACCCGAGAGCACGCTGAGGGCGAATTAACTTTCATTGTAATTCTTGAAGTAGCCAGAGATGGAGGAAGCTTCTAAAGTTGCTAAAGCAATAGTTCACGGTGCTCCTGAAAATGTAGTCAGTGCAAACAAAGTAAAAACCGCTCGCAAGAAGACATAAAGCTTATTCAGTTCAGTCCAACAAATCAACGACAGGCGACGTTAATCTTTCCACTCTATTAGATGCAACCACGAGAAAATGTGAAAGTTGCTCGATTGTAGTATCTGGCATACATCCTGCAAGATGCTAACTTTAATGGATATCAATCATACCAAGTTTTATGCTGTCAGCACCTCAAAGCTTTTAGATGTAATCAATGTCAGGTTTAGTATGGTTGATAAAGTTGGCTCAATCACTTTTAAAGTTTGGGATGCCAGTCATTTGGTGCCATTGTAATAATGAATGTTTAGTTTGCTGGTATTGTGCAGCATTAAAAAACCAATTTCCTAAGTTCATCAGTCGCCTAGACATCTTTTGCAATTTAGTTGGAAGTTTTTATTTACAAACAATAACAGTTCAAATTACACAAAATCTAACTTGGCCATTAAGATAAACAATTTGAAAACTGTCCTTTAACAAATATACATTTTACAAAAGATATTAATCAACAAAATTTTGCTGGGCAGAAGGGGGCTGACCGCCAGTGTTCGATCCGGATGGAATCAGTCGTAAGAGGTGCGGTGTCCCAGGCACATTTGTCGTTTGATTGTTGGTTGTAGCTGCTTGGAACCTCTGCTGGGGTGCAATAAGAACACATTCTGCCTTGCTGGGGCCTGGTGGAACCAAATTTCCAAAAGAGGAATTGCGTGTATTTGAAGAGATTCTGATCAACTGAGATTGGGTATTCTGCTGAGGCCTGGGTGTTCCTACAGGTAAAACTGGACCTCTTCCAAATACCAGGGAAGCTGAAAAATGACCCATGGTTTGAGAAGGTCCCAAAGCCTGTTGCCTCAACTTTAGAACCGCCTCATAAAGAAGAGGTCCCAAAAATGTTCCATAATCAATCTGATAATCTTCCAGGGAGTCATTATTTGTTTTTTTGAGTTTTATAATTGGTGGGAGAATTTTAAGCAAGACATTTTTTATCATGTCAGCAGCATTCCTGTCAATGTTCGACACGACCAACATTCCAACAGAATTATCCAAAATGGAGGAAATCTTTTGAGACACATGCATGATGTTTGGAAGGATGAAGTTGATCATAAAATCAGAACCCATCTCTCCGAGGCAGAAAATAGCTCCATACTGAGTGGCAAGTGGTGCGGATTCATCTTTTAAAATGGAAGAAAGGAAACTGCAAACCCTGCTTTGAAGTCTGTTGATGTTTGTGTTGAACGTTCGACAAACTTGGCAAAGGAGAGAAGCCGCAAAATCTCTCAAAGCCCAATGGTTGTCGATATCAGGCCTTAGGCAGAGCTGCCTGGAAGTAATACAGGTGAGTATCGAGGGTACTAATTCATCCAAATATGGCTGCAATGTCTGACTTGGGTTGTCAATCAGAGCCTTGCACATTCTCATGAGATAAATGAGGAGGGCAAGATTATTTTGTGTGGCACTGGCCTTGACACCCAGAAAATGAATCTGCAGAATCGAGGCAACATGGGCGCAAGTCCTGTGTCAATTTTTAGACTTTCAAGGGCTTCAATTCTCCGACTTTCTTCAGAACATATACAAGCATCGGTGATTTCAATAAAGTAATGCTGTTGCTCCAGTGGAAGCTCGTGTGGTACTGCCTCTTTTATCATCACTCTCTCAGAATATTTTCTCACAACTTTTGCAGAGGAGCTGCCAATTGCTTTGGAATTTTGCAATTGACTTGATGAAGAACTCTGATCTTGAAGAAAAGCAATCTTCTCCTTTTTTTTCGGAGGAACACCCCTGATGGCAATACAAGAAACTTTTATGCCGCATTCAAGGGGTACCTTCGGTAATGGTGCATTCACAAATTCCTGTAATTAAAAAACATTGAATGTATATTAACCTGTAATCATATTACCATTGTCAACCTCTTACATGTAAATCAATTTCCTTATCTTCAACAAAAAAGAATTCTTTTCCACCAGCTCGGGCGTGTTTATGGGCAACTGGTTCGTTAGAAATGTAACCATACAGAGGCTCAATTCCTCTACTTTTCATCCCAAAACGTACATCGTCTGGTGTCATTTGTATGTGATTATTTTTGTCCATAAATTTTATGCTCTGCTGTATGATCAGCTTAACAAGATAGATGCAATTTTCGTAAATTTCATCGAAAACGTCCTCGCTTAGGTTACAAGCTCCCTGGATTTCTGCGGTTAATTTTATGCAATCAATAAATGCCGGTTTATAACTTTCAAAAACATGGTTTTCTCCTTCTTGTTCTGAATCGCTGCTATCATCCATTTCAGTATTGCAAAAAGCCCAGATCAGGCAGGCGACTTTATTTACTCAGATGGGTACTCGGGAAGCAAAGCATAGATGAATTGAATGTTTGGATTTGAAAGTTTCTTTGACATCAAATTTAACTTTTGATTTATAATTACAAATTAAAACACTATAATATATACATTCGATTGTAACAAAATAGTGATTAGATTGAGTATTTGTTTCATTTAATTATTTTTTGTATCGCTAATGTTCCATTATGCTAATTTAATAAGTATATAAATAAAACATAATGAAGTTTGTATGTTGTTTAATTTGCACATACGTTTGTAGTTAAAGAATAAAAATATCTAATTAATATTTGCATTTAATAATATCTTTAAAATTACTTTTCAAAAACTTTTTAAAATAATAATTTCTAGCATTATAAATGATTAATAATATATTATTATCAAAAGAAGGTAGAAATCCGTCTTGCGCTTGCAACTAAAGTTTTTGATATGAGTGACAGGAAGCCTTTGCAGGTATCAACTTCTGCTTCTCCAAACTTAAAATTGAGAAATTTGGTGCATCTTGCTTGAAAATTGAGCAACTGGATAAATTCACAGAATTTAAAACTCTAGACACATGTACTTTGATGTGCGGGTGCATAGAAATATTTCATTATATTGTCTTGTGACATCAGAATATCGTCATTTATACTCAAAACAATTCAACATCGTACCAAGGATCATCTCAGATTGTTTATGTGACTAAGTAAAACATTTAAACAATTATTATATGGTAAATTATTAATTAAACTTTTATTGGTGATCATGTTTGTGAAATAATTACTTTCACTTCAGACAAAGTTTTCGACCCATGTCTTGTGGCTTCCAGCCCGCGTGTAAACAAGTTCGGCCGAAACCTTGTTCTCTCTCGCCAAGCGGTTGCTCCCATAAGCCCAAAGAACCAAAGCCATACAAACCACCTTGTTGTCCAAAAAGAATGAACTGCAAGTCGTGTCCTAAATTCGAACCGGTAAGCTGTTGTCCGCCATGTTGCCGTAGTTGCTCAGGATGTTGTTGCTGTCCTTGTCAGATATGTTGTGTTCCACCTCCTTGCTGCCCTCCTCCGAAGAAAAATTCGCCGTCTTGCCCTCCACCGTGTCCTCCACCGCCATGCTGTCCTCCACCCTGCCCACCGCCCTGTCCCCCGCCGTGCCCTCCGCCATGCCCTCCGCCATGCCCTCCGCCATGTCCACCACCTTGTTGTCCTCCACCATGTCCTCCACCGTGCCCTCCACCGTGCCCCCCACCATGTCCACCACCATGTCCTCCGCCATGTTGTCCTCCCCCTCCGCGTCCATCATGTCCACCACCTTGTCCACCACCTTGTCCACCACCTTGTCCGCCACCTTGTCCGCCACCCTGCCCTCCTCCCAAACCAGAATGCCCTCCGCCTCCTTGTTGCGTTCTTTGCTGTCAACCATGTTCTCCTCCGTGCTGTCCTAATCCATGTTGTCCTCCTTGCTGTCCTCCGTCCTGCTGTCCACCGTGTTGTCCCCCATGCTGTCCACCATGCTGTTCTCCCTGCTGCCCTCCTTGTTGCACCCCGTGCTGTCCTTGCAGCTGCGTCAAAATCACGGAAGTCCATCCCTGTGGAAATTACGTGAAGCTGGTGAATACATCGTGCACAAAGGTATTGATCAAATTCATTTTTCCTATATTAATAGTATCTGATCGGACAAAGTGCAATTACAGGCAGAGTACATAAGCGGTTGTTACATAGTCCAAATGCAAGGTGGATGCTGCTTATCGGTCTACAAGATACCACCGTGTGTTTATCTTGGAGCTCAGTGTTGTTTGAAAATATATTCGTGCTCGGCTGATCCTGGTAGCCAAAAGAGCCCGATAGACTTGGTATTCAAAGAACTCTGTAAATGGAGTTGTGGAGTGGACGTCAGTACCGTGTTCTGCTCGTGCAGTGGAGAAGTGAGTAGCTTTGTTTGTAATGATATTTTAAAATCTTCTCAATATGACTTTTTTCTTTCCAGCCAATCAGCTGCGTCATTGGCTGCTGTTGTCCAGCCGTTTGTTGTGGTTAGGTTTGTTTACGCGCAAGTTTTGTGCATATATTAATTTTGCATACGAATTGTGTAACAGTCTTAATGTCTTTCGTATTCGAAACCCAGCTTGCAATGCCATAAGCGCCCTTGGGAAGGGGCGCTATGTAAATGATTAACAAAATGCCTCCCTTCGACGATATATAAAAAAATGAACTACAATTTATTGTAATCATTCACGTGACTTAAATTCATATCTAGCAGATTGAAAAAAGTGAAAAAATTGCTAAGAACAGCTCATGTCGGATAATAAATATCTTGAGAATTTACTTTAGTTTAACTTTACTTTGTGTCGCTTCTTTTACCTGACACATTTGTCTTAGAACTATCTCTTCGGAGGAGAGAACTGTTTCAGCATATCCTTCCGCACGAATAACGGATAACCATCCCTGGCCCTTTCCATAAAAATCGCGGGACGTTTTTCGCGGCCTCCAACATTGTTGTCCCTTTGTCATGGACTGCGGTTTATGACAAGTACAAGTATAAGATTTCACCCAGCTTTTATGAGAAGGTAAATTCCTAATTGCATTTCACATCTCACAGCAATTTCGGTCGTAACTGTCGTAATAGTCTTAGTCCTTTCTTTCGTTCATGTCCATCATTAGATCGGCCTCTCCTGATAAGTATTCAGGTTCTTCCTCTAATAACAAGATGACAGATAAATAAGGTTACAAAGTCTATGTGATATAATCGAAAAAGGGTGCGCGAAAGTTTATCGACCGGGGTAAAGTTAGTGTAAATATGATTGGATGATTTAAAAAGACTTTTAACCTCATGAAATATAAGAACCAATTAAAAACAGGAATTAATCCGATTTGACCCAGAAAAAAAATGCAACAAAGACCCCCATTGAAACCAAAGAACGTCAAAGGTCATGAGCCTCACAAATGAGTTTTTTATTTCACTCAATTGGCTGGCATTTCCTCAACAATGTTGACACCTCAGCATCCCAACACAAAATCATTTTTCATGCAACAATTCGAAATGCAATGGTTTTGCCAATATTTCAACTTAACAGGAGGTCCATTTCAAATACTTTGAGAATCTCTTCTTCATAGGTTAGCAGTGACTTTCAACACAACTCCCATCAAAAGCAAAACCTGCTCTGGTCAGAAAATGGATATTAATATATTAGTGCCTCAACCAGCATACAGCAACCTTTCCATCGAGTCAGAAATTCATTTAGAATTATAAACTGCAATTTCCTTTGTCAAAAAGTCACAGTCCCAGATCTTAAGTATCTCTTAAAATATACAACATGATCAAGAAGTTAATGGATTTAGAAATGCCTAATTAAGGCTGCATTTTAGCCTTCATATATTATTCTTTAGTCTAGTTAATATGAAACATATAGCTTTAGATTGGTGAAATAGGCATGGTGCGAGAACTGATAGAAAATTATTTACATCTGCAGGTTGCTGTGTCCCGCCTGTGTCAAACGACAAGTGCTGAAGCAGAGATAACCAACAAATGTACAAAAACATCGCAACATCTTTGAACGCAAAGTCACCAATCATTTTAAAAGTCATCCGAAACCATCTGAAAACAGTCCAATTACTTTACAAGTGAAACTATCAACGAAATAGAAAGAGAAATCAATTCTTCAATGTTTAATTGTCTGTCATGTTAGTAGCACTGGGTAAAAGCCTTAAGACTTGTTGGCTACCAGAAGAGGAACCTGTTGACTGACTAGCAGAGGAGAGCCTTTGTTGTGGTGAGATAAAACAAATTTCTGGGGGTTGGGTGTTGATGGCATAAAAGGTCCTGAAAAGTTAGATCTGCCAAAATTTTGTGTTGTCAAGTTCCTTCCAACAGATGGTGTTCTGCCAATGACATTCTGAGAATTCGATTCATTCTGCTTTTCAAGAACTTCAACATCTTTAAAGAGCAGAAAACCAAGATATTCACCATAATCAGTGGAAAATTCCTGCTGAGAGTAAGAAGATCTGACATTTAATATGACTGGAGGAAGAACTTTAAGCAGAACAGATTTTATTCTTTCTGCTGCAATTTTGTCCACATTGGGAACTTCTAATTTGGTGTCAACTTCCAAAATTGATTGAAGTCTCTCAGAAGCAGCCTTAACACATGGCAAGATAAAGTTTACTATGGATTCGAGACCCAACTCCCCAAGGAAGAAAAGTGCTCCAAAATACGTCGTCAGTGGAGTCTCTTCTATTACCAAGGTTGAAGAGAGAAGTTTTGTAACCGTACTTCTCAACTGGTTGTTGCCTGTGTTAAATGACCGACAAACTTGACACAGCAATCGGGCAGCATACTCTCTTAGTGCCCAGTGATTGTCCACGTCCGGTCTGGTGCACAGCTGCTTGCTGACAATGCATGTTATAATGGGCGGAAGCAATTCGTGCAAATACGTCTCCAGTCTTAAGTTGGAATTATCAACCAGTGATTTGCACATCCTCATGAGGTAAATGAGCATGGCAAAATTGTTCCTGCCCACATTGACCCTCACACCTTCAGAGATAAAGTTACAGAGCCTGGGCAGCATGACATTAAGGCCTGTGTCCACCTTCAGACTCTCAAAAGCTTCGGACCTTCGATTCTCATCAGCTCCGACACATGCCTCTGTTATTTCTTGCAAATAATGTTGTTGCTCCAATGTCATAGGAAATGTTATAACATCATTCTGAGGTTGTTTCATCACATTGCTGAGTTTTGCTTTTGGTCTACAGTTGCCATCATACAGTATATCTAATTTAGAAATTACAAATGGTGGTATAGGATTTTCAGGAATTGCAGGCTGTATGCCTTCAATGGCTAGCCAATGACCCTTAATTGAGCAAGGTCTGGGAATTTTTTGTGGAGGTGCATTGAGAATTTCCTGGGTTAAAAAGGTGGATCATAAATAACTTTAAAATTATTTAAAAGCATTTCAATAAAATTCTTACAACAAGTTCCATTTCTTGATCAGCAATTGGAAGACATCCATTTCCTCCTCTACCATGCTTAAACAAAGCTGGGTCTTTACAAATAAAACTAAAGATTGGTTCAACACCCAAGCTTTTCATGCCAAAGCCTATGTCTTCTACTGTCAATCTAAGGTGATTATTTTTGTCCATAAATTTCAAGCTTTGATTTATAATGAGCTTGAGAACAAACGCAACCGAATCACTGATCTCATTGCATGTATCAATGCTAAGTTGAGATATGCCGTGAGATTTTGCAATTAGCTGCATTAAGTCAGGCATTTCAAATTCCTTTTCCTCCAGCATCTTACTATCGACGTTGTCATTCGCACTTTCATCCATCGTACGTGACTACGAAAAATATTTTTTAATATCTTGTTTATGTTCAATCAGTAGGGATGATCGTCCAGTCTAATATTTAAAAGAGATGCTGTTTTAAATTAATGTGACTTTTTATGTTTTTATTAAAGTTTAAATTTAAGAACTGTATAATTTTAAATCATATGTGTACTGTAAACTTATTAAAACTAAAATATCTGTTTCAAGAAATAGGATAGAAAATGAAATATTAACGACTATCAATATTTACACTCATGTCATTAATAAATGATTTTCTGGTTTTTATTGTTCGCAAGCGAAAACAATTTGCGAAACTTCTTACTTGCCTTATATATATTCATAAAGAAGCACAAATTCATAACCTAGCAATTTAATTAATTGATAATTCATTAATTTTTTGAGAGTATTTCTCGGAATTCTTGACATAGCAAGCTATCATTAAAAATGACAAGTTAACAAAATAGTGTGGGTTTTTTTAATGTTGTATAAAATGAAATATTAGAGCGTTGAAGAATGATCGAATTGTTGATGTTTCTGATGTTTAGTGACTTCGTCGTGTAGCAAGGAACCTAGGAATTTACCGAATTCCATCTGAAAATTTTGAATGGAACCAGGCGCGTCAGTTAGTTTCTGTATGACGGGTGGAAGAGAGTTAAGTAATAGATTTTTCAACTGCACTGCAACGATCAAATCGGCCTCCTGACTGGAAACATCTATCTCAGAGTCTTCTGAGGTCTTAATGATGGAGGCAATCTTTTTGGATATTGAATCCATTTGTGGTAGAATAAATTTGACGATGTAGTCGCTCCCCATTTCGACAAGGCAAATGGCTGCAGCATATTGAGTTTCGAGTGGAGCTGAGGAATCTGCTAATATTGCAGTCAAAACGTTACAAATTCTGATCGCGATTCCTCGATTTGAGTCGAATTTTCCAAAGATTTGACGAAGGAGAGAAATGGCAAAATCTCTCAGTGTGCATTGGTTATGATTCCAGATGAGATTTTTACAAAGCACGCAGGTAAGTATAGGACTGACCACCTCGTTCAAGAATGGCTGCAAGTTCAATGTAGTGTTGTCAAGGAGAGCCTTACACATCCTCATAAGGAAAACAAGGCGGGCGATGTTTTGGTGAACAGCATTAAGTCTGACTGATTTGTTGATGAAATTGACGAAGTTAGGAAGCATTTGATTTAGGCAGACGTTGTACTGTAAGTTGTGGAGGGCTTCAGTCCGCTTCTCATCGTCCAAACCCATGCAGGAAGATATCGTTTCTTCGATGAACTCGTCTTGCTCTTTGGACAAACATGGTGCCAAAATCCTCTCGAAATTTGCTACTTCGCTATATTTTCTTTTCAATGATTTACGAGAATTCAAAACTGCTATATGATCTGAAAATTAGTGCACATTTACTTACTAGATTTGCAATTTATAATTTGTAAACTTTATTAAGTTGAAATAGCCAAACGCTTACCTGGTTTTTTGGATTCGTAAGGATTTTTGAGGAGTGGATGAAGTCCGTTTTTTACCAGACATTCCACCCTCAAAGAACACTCGAGGGGTACTTTCGGTAACGGTGCATTTACGAATTCCTGCAATGATTGTGAGTTCGATCGTAGTAATCAGATTTCAGTATTATCTCTGAATTGAATGAAATGGAGGATGGACTTAGAAGGGGATTCATCGCTGACGTGTCGTGGAAAGATGTCGCTACGCATCATTTTTAATTTGAATTATTTGGAAATCAAAACAGACAGCATCGAGCGGGTGAATTGCTTTGATATTTTATTATACATTTGCAAGATGAATTTTCCGTTGCAATCATTTTGAAATTAAAATGTTTACAAATCCGAATTTTCTAATTATTTAAATACATATCAATGAATAATTGACTATCTCATCGGATATCTCACCTCCAAGTTGATTACTTCCTTATCCATCTGGTTTCGCTTATCCATGGGGAAATCCAACATTGACGGGACTCCTTTGCTTTTCATTCCAAGCTTAATATCGAACGCTGTCAATGATTGGTGGTTGTTTTTATCTGCGAACTTGATGCTTTGCTGGACGATCATTTTTAGCACGAAGGAGAGTTGGTCGTTCAGCTCTTCCAATGTCTCTTCATTCATTTCTTCCACGCCTTCCTCTTCCAGAATGGATATCAAGACTTCCATAAGGTCCAACTTGTTTCTTTCCAAAATCTCGGTTGGAAAAAGTTCCACGTAGTTGTCGTCGTCATCGTCCATTGTTTTTTCAAGGAGCGATTTTTGGTTGTTTACTCGATTATGCAAATTGATTCGCGATATTTCGCCCAGTCGTGGCAAAGATTCAAATTGCATAATAAAATAAAATTATTTTATTGTACATTTATTGTATTTTTAAGTGAAAGACTACATTTCATCCAATAATTTTTTAAAAATCGATAAAACATACTGTCCCTACATATTTTCGATTATTTCGTTATCATTAAAAGAATTAACAACATTTTGTTTTTTTAAGGTTGGCAAACATTAAAATAAGTCAAAAAAATAAAAATTTATCAGATTAAAATTTAATTGAAATAGTTATAATTCAAATTTGATCGCGTAATTAGATTGGATAGTCAGCCGGTAAACGTATCAGAGTTGAACAACAACAAACATCAAGAAATTAATAATTTTTAGCACGATGAATTATTAATTAATATTGATTATATTCGAGTAATATATATATATTATATATTATATTATATATATATATATATATATATATATCCATCAAAGATATATCAATCAAAACATTATATCTGATAAAGCGACTTCGATCAGTTTTATTTTAAAGTGAAATATTAGGAGGATGCTAGTTGAAATTCAAAAAATGTTTGAAAAAATAAGCGATCGTTCTGCAGTACTTGTTCGGTTAAACTTTGAGCTGCGCCATTGTAATATCACCAGTTTATTGATTGAAAAATAACAACCAAATGTAGAGATCAAAATAACGCAATTGAAAAGACGTGAAGGAATGAAAATACTTAAAATTATGTGCCCAGACTGATCAGGCGAGACAGACAAAGACATTGTTAAATCAGCTTGGAAGACATGAGGCGTTCCAATGAATTTTCCATGGTGACAAGTTGCAAGTACATGAACATGTTCATCACCGAGACCAATACCAACCTGACAATGTAATTATTTGTTAGCTGAATTAATTTATTTATTGATTATTTTCTTAAAATATTATTAATACTTGTAAGCATTCGTGAAGTTAACAAATTGACTTAATAATAAATAATTTAATTGAAATAAACAAGATGTGAAAATTAAATGTCGGTAAAGTTGAAATATTGCAATATTTATTGATTCAATAGCAATGATGCTGTTGCCTATAAATTCCAGCAATCAAATTCATCAATTCTTATTCTTAAGCAATTGTGTGGATATTTTTATAGGTTTTAGGCAGATTAAATGAAAAATTATGATAAAATGAAGAATACGTTGCAAATAAAATCGTAAGGAGGTAGCCAGTGTAGTCTGACAAATGCTCTTCGGAGTTTTGGGATGCAAGCAGTGTCCTGGGAGATGACGAGACTGAAAACGAAGGTCTTCAAATGTGTAAACATGTTGTTATTTATTTTCATGTCAATTATAGTGTTTTTTTGAGTAAATGACTTCTTGTATCATTTTTTTTGTGCTGAATAAATAGCTTCCTATTGGGCGTCCATTAGCGGGAATTCTCCCTGAGGATGTTCCTTTCTGGTTATCACTTCAGTCTCTAGTTGGTTTAGTTTGATTCGTGAATTTTTTTACGTTTTATTTTATGTGATGTTTATTTTCTTTGAATTATTAATAAATTAAATGTTACAGCGGAAAAACAAATCTTACTGTCAATTGTTTCCTCCGCCGTCACTCCATCCATCCATCCATCCACCCATACACCCATCCATCCATCCATCCATCCATCCAGCCAAACAGGATGAAAAGATTTTTCATGGGGAATCAAGAAAGAATTATGTGTATGTGATAGCGAGAGCTCAAAAAATGATCATTCAAAAGTTGACGTGGTCGTCATCATCATCATCATCATCATCATCATCATCATCATCATCATTGAGACATCGATCCTGGGAGAATGTTTGTTCTTCAGTGAATCTCAACAACCGGAGCATGAAACAGCAGTTGTTTCCAGGCGATGATGATGATGATGATGATGGTGATGATGGTGATGATGATGATGATGATGGTGATGATGATGATGATGATGGTGATGATGATGATGGTGATGACGACGACGACGATGATGATGATGATTTCTTTTTTTAGCGTTCATTTGGATTTCTCGTAAAATAACCAGCAATGAACAACGAACAGCAAGAAAACAACAACCACAACAACAACAACAACAACAAACAACAACAACCACAACAACAACAAACAACAACAACAACAACAGCAGCAACAACAACAACAATCCACAAGGACAACCCTGAGGGGAACTCATCCCGATGGGTGGGCCTCCTTATGAATGAAATTGAACTTCAGCAAAACTGAATAAAAATGTTGTTAAGACGTGTTTCAAGCATGTGGTTGAACTTACAAAAGAGGTGCAGAGGCAGGAGTGAACTGTCTTAAGGACTTCTTGAGAGGAAAAATATGATGAAGAGGAGGAAGAGGAGGAGGAGGAAGAGGAGGAGGAGGAAGAGGAGGAGGAGGAAGAGGTGGAGGAGGAGGAGGAGGAGGAGGAGGTGGACGAGGACTACTACGGTGATGGTAATGGGCGGAAGTAACAACTTGAGTCAATAAAAGCAGGAAGTGCAGGGCTGCTCGAGCAGGAAACGATGACGATGATGACGACGATGATGATGATGATGATGATGATGATGATGATGATGACGATGATGACGTTGGCAATCGTCATCATCACCTTTTTGCCTTCTTACATCTCCTTCAAACAAGTCATCCATCAGATGCATTCATTCCAGATAACCTGTGTAACTCCTTGTGATTGCGTTTTAGGGAATTCTCTTCTTCCCAGTGGATCCATCTTGTTTCACTCACTCACTCACTCACTCACTCACTCACTCACTCACTCACTCACTCACTCACTCACTCACTCACAAATAATCACATCATCATCTCAGGTGTGGAATTGATGCACGGATGCACCCAGCAATATCGTCTATTTAAGCCTTTCAGTCACATAGCCTCGTATGTCGTGGGCTGCGATGACGATGATGATGATGGTGATGATGATGATGATGATGACTCTTCTGGAAAGACCCTGAATCTAATTATAGACGGAAATTGCCACTAGAAGAGGGAAAACCTTCCGAAAATTAGAGTCGAAGTCGAAAATAAATACGTGATTAACTGAAGATTAAATAAATTAAATTTGTTTGAGAATATTTATAATTATATTAT